>CAHIKZ030002187.1:910000-930779 GCA_903632075.3 Acanthosepion pharaonis | reverse complement strand
GAAGGAGAGGAATGAAAGATGGAAATGAAAAGGAAGGAAGGAAGGAAAGAAAGGGAGGAAGGAAGGAAGGAAGGAAAGAAATAATGGAAGGAAGGAAGGAAAGGAAGGAAAGAAAGGAAGGAAGGAAGAAAAGGAAGGAAGGAAGGGAAGGAAGGAAGGAAAGAAAGGAAGAAAAGGAAGGAAAGAAGGAAAGGAAAGGAAGGAATGAAGGAAGGGAGGAAAAGATCAACGGAAGCGTGATAGGAAGGAAGGAAAACGAAAACTGAAAGAAAGGAGAACTTATAAATAGTAAACCTACAAAAATCCCTACATATCTAACACACACACACACATATATATATATATATATATATATATATATATAATAGGAATAAGACGGCTGAATGAAATCTTGGTTAGAAATCTCTCTCTAGAGAAAGTTTAGTAAAAAAAACTACTAAAGAAAAACAAGAAACAATGCAAAAGAACAAATTAAAAAATAGTCCGAAAGTCTTTCAGAATAGCGGAATATTTCGTTTTATTTATTTATTTCTTCAAACACTTTACCATTCCCAAAACGACTTTTTCTGTTATTGGAAGTCGATTTTATCTTTAGACCGTATATATTTCATATGTTTAAAACCTAGTCCCAGAGTCTATCTTCATCTCTCTCTCTCTCTCTCTCTCTCTCTCACACACACACACACGCGCGCACACACACACACACAAATAGACTTACATATTTCGTGTTTAAAAACAGAACTACACACACACATAAAAACACATAGACAGACACACACACACATACATTCATACATACATATATATATATATATATATATATATATATATATATATATATATATATATATGTATATATATATATTTTAAAAATGACACCGAGAAAAAAGAGTAAAAGAAAGAGATAAAAAAAATGGAATATTTAGCAGACATCAGGAAAATACGCAAATGATTTTCTTCCAAAGGAATTTATTTTCCAAAATAAATATTAATATATACGCATTCAGGTAGCCGATATATATTTAAAGTAAAAAAAACAAAAAACGATTCTACCTCTATTTAGAGCCTTATATTCTTCTGTATATTATTGCTTTTGTACCCCCCACCCACCCACACACACACGCACACATATTGGATTAATACAAGCATAAATTTGGCACTTAGCTGATTGATGTCATATTTAGCTCAACGACTTCAGAGTTTTTGTCGACGGATTTTTTCGCAATCGTTCTGTCCACTCGTCTGGCTTCAGCAATTGACAACCCTACGATGTTTGCTATATATGTGCTTCCACTACAACAGTATTGAGAAATTAGTGAGAGAAAAGGCAACAGCAATAATAATAATAATAACAATAATTATGATATATTAGGAGGCATTTAGAAGAAATTAAATATACGAAAGAAACAAAGAAAGATAGAAAGAAAGAAAAATAGGAACGAAGGAAAAGAACTAGGAAGAAATGAAGATACCGTGAATCGGATAATGAAATAAATTCGAGCGATAAGATAATAATAATAATAATAATAATAATAATAATAATAATAATGAAAATAAGAATAATTGTAATTATCGTTATTAATGAACTATATAAAAGGAAGAAAAGGGACTAATAATGAATGGAACGACGAAGGAAGGAAAGGAACTAGGAAGGAATGGATCGTGGAAAGAAACTGGGAATGAATGGAGCAAGGAAGGAACTAGGAAGGAATGGAACGAAGAAAGAAGGAAAGGAACACAGAAAGAATGGAACGAAAAGGGAGGAATGGACATAGGAAGGAATGGAACAAGGAAAGAAAAGAAACTATGAAGGAATAGTACGAGGAAGGAAGGGAAAGAACTGGGATGGAATGGATCGAGAAAAGAAGGAAAGGATCTGGGAATGAATGGAACAAGGAAGGAGGAAAGAAACTAGGAAGGAAAGGAACGAGGACGGAAAGAAACCAACTAGGAATAAATGGAACGAAAAAGGGGGGAAAGAACTAGGAAGAATTGGAACGAGGATAGAAAGAAAGGAACTAGGAAGGAATGGAACGAAAAAGAAAAGGAAATATGAAGGAATGGAACGAGGAAAAAGGAAAAGGTACCAGGAAGGAAAGGAACAAGGAAGGAAAGAAACTATGAAGAAATGGTACGAGGAAGGAAGGAAAGGATCTGGGAAGGAATGGAACGTGGAAGGAAAGGAACTATAAAGGAATGTAACGAGGAAGAAAGGAAAGGCAATAGTTAGGAATGAAACGAGGAAGGAAAAAAAACTAGGAAGGAATGGAACTAGGAATGAAAGAAATGAACTAGGAAGGAATGGAATGTGAAAGGAAGCAAAGGAACTAGGAAGGAATGGGACGAGGAAGGAAGGAAAGAAACTAGGAAAGAATAGAAAGGGGGATGAATAAAAGGAAATAGGAATTAATAGAATGAGAAATGGAAGAAAATAGGAAGAAATGAAAAATGAAGGAAGGAAACGTACTAGGAATGAATGGAAGGAGGAAGAAAGGAAAGGAACTATGAAGGAATGGAACAAAGTAGGAAAGGAACTAGGAAGGAATGGAACGAAGAAGGAAAGAAAGGAACTATGAAGGAATGGAACAAGGTAGGAAAGGAACTAGGAAGGAATGGTACGTGAAAGAAAGAAACTATGAAGGAATGGTACGAGGGAGGAAGGAAAAGAACTAGGAAGGAAAGGAACGCGGAAGGAAAGAAACTAGGAAGGATTGTAACGAGGAAGGAAAGAACGGAACTAGGAAGGAATGAAACTAGGAAGAAAGAAAACGTACCAGGAAGAAATGGATCGAGAAAGAATGAAGTAGGAAAGGAACTAGGAATGAATGGACGGAGGAAGAAAGGAAAGGAACTATGAAGGAATGGAACAAAGTAGGAAAGGAACTAGAAAGGAATGGAACGAGGAAGGGAGGGAGGAAAGGAACTAGGAAGGAATATGACGAGGAAGGAAAGAAAAGAAACTAGGAAGAAATGGGACGAGTAGGAAGGGAAAAACTAGGAATGAATGGAACGAGGAAGGGAGGAAAGGAACAAAGAAGGAAGGGAATGCGGAAGGGAAGAAATTAGGAAGGATTGCAACGAGGAAGGAAAGAACGGAATTAGGAAGGAATGGAACTGGGAAGAAAGAAAACGGAAAGAAAAGAAAGGAAAAAAAAACTAGGATGGAAAGGAACGAAGTGAAGGATCTAAGACAGAAAAGAACGAGGAAGGAAGGAAGGAAAGCGACTCGGAAGGAATGGAACCTGGAACGAAAAAAAAAAGGAATTAGGAAGGTAAGAAAGGAACTAGGAAGGAATTGGACGGGGAAGGGAGGAAAAGTAATAGTAACGAATGGAAGGAGAAATGAAAGAAAATAGTAAGAAATGGGACGATGAACGGAGGAAAGGAACTAGGAGGGAATGAAACGAAGGACGAAAGAAAGGTACGAGGTAAGAATGGTACGTGAAAGGGAATGAATTAAGATTGAATGGAAGAAGGAAGAAAGGAAAGGAACTAGGTAAGAATGAAACGAAGCTGGAAAGAACCTAGGAAGGAATAGAACGAGGAAGGAACGAAACTAGGAAAGAATAGAATGGGGAAGGATCGTAGGAAAGGAATTAATGAAGAATGGAACGTGGAAGAAGAAAGGAATTAGTAAGGAATGGAGCGAGTATGAAAGAAAGGAACTAGAATGGAATGTAACGTGGAAAGAAAGAATGAAACTAGGGAAGATTGGAACGAAGAACGAAAGTATCTAGGAAGGAATAAAACAAGGAATGAAGGAAAGGAACTGGGAAGGAATAGAACAAGGAAAGAAAGGAATGGGACGAGGACGGAAAGGAACGAGGAAGAAATGGAACATGGAAGGAAGAAATCAACTAAGAAGACATAGAAAGAAGAAGGGAGGAAAGGTACAAGGAAGTAATTGAACGAGGAACGAAAGAAAGGAAAGAAGAAGAAAAAGAATGAGGAAGGATCGAACTAGGAGGACTAGAATGAGAAAGGGAGGAAAGAAACTAGGAAGAAATGGCACAGGGAAGGAAAGAAAAGAACTAGAAAGGAATGGTTCGACGAAGGAGAGGAACAAGGAAAGAATGGAAAAAGGCGGACGGAAAGGAACTAGGGATGAAAGTGAACGAATAAGGGAGAAAGGAACTAAGAAGAAATGGAACGAGTAAGGAAGGAAATAATGTACGAAGGAATGGATCGAGGAAAGAAAGGAACTATGAAGGAATGGAACCCGAAATGATAGAAAGGAACTAGGAAGGAATGGAACCCGAAATGATAGAAAGGAACTATGAAGGAATGGAACCCGAAATGATAGAAAGGAACTAGGAAGGAATGGAACCCGAAATGATAGAAAGGAAAAAGGAAGGAATGGAACCCGAAATGATAGAAAGGAACTAGGAAGGAAAGGAACCAAGAAGGAAAGAAAGGAACTTCGAAGTAATGGCACGAGGAAGTGAAGGGTCTAGCAATGAATGGAAGGAGGAAGAAAAGAACTTGGTTGGAATGGAACGAGGACGGAAAGAATCCAGGCAGAAATGGAACGAGGAATGAAAGAAACTAGGAAGGAATGGCACCAGGAAGGAAGGAAAGAAAGGAACTAGGAAGAAATGGAAGCAGGAATGAGAGGAAATAGGAAGGAATGGAACGAGAAGGAAGGAAAGGAACTTGGTAGGAATGGAACGAGGACGGAAAGAATCCCGGAAGGAATGGAACGAGGAATGAAAGAAACTACGAGGGAATGGCACGAGGAAGGAATGAAAGGAACTAGGAAATAATTGAACCAGGGAGGAGAGGAAATAGAAAGGAATGGAACGAGAAGGAAGGAAAAGAACTAGGAAGGAATGGAGCGAGGAAGGAAAGAAAGGAAAATAGACGGAATGGATCGAGGAAGGAAAGAAAGGAACTATGAAAGAATGGAAACCGCAACGAAAGACAGGAACAAGAAAGAAAAGGAACGTAGAACGAAAGAAAGGAACTTGGAGGTAATGGCACGAGGAAGTGAAGATGGAGAAGAGACTTGAAGCAACAGAAACAAAGAAATGTGTACTGAACTGTTATGTGATATCTGTCCACCCATATAGCAACGAATGCTGGACAATCTCCTCAAAGATGAGGAAGAAGACTTTAAGCAACAGAAACAAAGAAATGGGTACTGAACTGTTACTTGATATTTGTCCTTCTGTATAGCAACGAAAGCTAGACAATCTCCTCAAAGATGAAGAAGAGACTTGAAGCAGCAGAAACAAAGAAATGTGTACTGAACTGTTACGTGATATCTGTCCTCCTGTATAGCAACGAATGCTAGACAATCTGTCACCAAAGTTAAGCAACGTCGAAATTCGTATTATCTAGATGGGGTGACGATTGTGATGACCAGGTGCTTAGATGTCTCTAATGGATAACGGCTCTGAACTGGATATCGAAGAAAATTGGAGATCGAAATTCTCTACCGCCTTAACTACGTATTGAACTCACACTCTATATCCACTGTGCCATGTACCCTCAATGACAGTGGATAAAGGCGTTAGCTAGATCCAATGAGAAGACTCAAAAAGTGTGAGTTCAATCCCTGGTTAAGGCGGTGGAGAACAGGGAGGGGTGAATTAACAGGAGATAACTGATAACTGGCACCCATTAGACATGGCGCGTGGAACTAGAACAGTCTACCTCAATGATCGAAATAAAGGGTTCGGTTCGACATTACAACCACCTGAAGAAGGCCGGAGAGTACAACGGCCGAAACGTTGTAATAAATATGGCTACAAAGATGAGGAAAATAGTCCGAACAATATAAACAGTGTACATAATACTTCATACTTCATCTCAGAAATATATACAGATACCAATTATATATATATATATATATATATATATATATATACAGTGGGGGGAAATAAATATTCGTACATTTGAAAAATTGTATTTTTATGAATGTAAAAGCCTTCATTAAAACAAATTTTAATACATTTTATGTGTAAAGATACATTTTATTAAAAAATAGTAATAAACTTAATTTTATTCTAACAGAAATTAATGCATTTTTTTTTTTTTAACTGATGAAAAAAAGTATTCGTACAAAAAAAAAAAGCATATTAACTTAATTTAATACTTTGTGGAATATCCTTTATTGAGTTCAACAGCTACCAGTCTATTCCTGTACGTCTCAACTAATGATTAGCACACATTGAGTGGTATTCTATCCCATTCTTATTGGCATATTGTCTTCAAAATCTTGATATTTATTGGTGCTCTTTTCCCAATTTGAATTTTCAAATATCGCCATAAATTTGGCCATTGTAAGACATCAACGTTACTTTCAGCTAACCATTTCTTTGTAGATCTAGCGGTATCATTATCCAGTTGGAAAACCCAATCAGGTGGTAGCTGAAGTCTCTCAACAGAACGCATTAAATTTTCTTGCATGATTTTCTGGTATTTTTCGGCATTCATCTTGCCATCTATTATTGATATTCTGCCAACACCTTTTGCAGAAAAACAGCCCCAGATCATGATACTGCCACCATCAAACTTTCCAGTTCTGTAACGTGTTCTTTCTTTCCAAAGTCCTTCCTCCAATGATTTCGATTTGTATGAAATAAACAATTCTTTTTAGTTTCATCTGTTATTAGAACCTTTTCCCAAGACTAATAATTGCAGAATGCTCTGATAACGAATTTTAGCGTTAATCTATAATTACGTTTCAAGAACATTAGTCTTCCTTGGGAAACATTTCAGAATGTTTTTTTGTTTTTTTTCATAATTGATTATTGTATTCTAATAATTGATTTAATCCATAATGCCTTTTTCACCAGTTAGAATTCTCTGGGTAACATTAATTTCTGTTAGAATAAGAATTAATTAATATTATTATTATTTTTTAATAGTAAATCTTCCTTATACATAAAATGTGTCGTGATTTGTTTTATTTAAGGTTTTTACGTTTATAAAATACAATTTTAAGTAAAAGGAATATTTATTTTAGAAATATATATATATATATATATATATATAAATATATAAAATATGTTGTTTTTATATATATATAATTCTTTAAAGGCCTAGGCATTGAATTTGAACCTTCTCGGTCTGATGAATTATTGCAGAATGCGATTGTAATGTAATAAATTAACTATAATGGAATAACCTTGTTTGAACATTCTAGAATATTCTTTGCTTTATAATTAATTGATTATTTTATTTAATACGTCGAATTGAATTGGAGAATACTTTTTTCACCATATATGTTTTTGTGCGTGTGTATACATATTTCTGTTAGAATAATCGATACATTTATTTATCTGTTTTTTAAAAGAATATTTATACAATAAAATGTTATTTGTTTTATTTAAGTCTTTTACATTTATAAAAATTTATTTTTTCAAGTGTACGAATATTTATCTCCTCTTTATATATATATTATGTATATATATATATATATATATATATATATATATATCTATATATATATATATATATATATATATATATATATATATATATATATATATATAAAACCTAAAGCGAAAAATTAAACGTTCAAATAATATATGCATACATGTTTAAATATATATATATATTATATTTATATATATATATATGAAAGCGAAAAATCATTCTCGGGAGAGTTTGAAAAGCAGAAAGTGGAAAGCAACTTTAACATACTTTTGAGCTTGCCTAAACTCATGGCAGAACAGATTTGTTTAATGGCCTCATAAAACCGATGAAAAAAGAATTTGCTAAGTATTTTTAGAAATATTAGAAAATTTTAACAGACCTATTTGTTTATATATAGTGTGTGTGTGTGTGTAACCATCCAGCGCTTAAATATATTTGCACATGCGAATGTGTGTATTGATAGGTATATTTATTTATATGTTTTTATTCCTAAATTTTAGATAATAAAAATAAAATCTCTCCTCTTTTAAATAAATTTCTATCTATCTATCTATTTTTTTTCTTTCAATTAAAAATCTATCATTCATTATCCTTAGAATGTGTCTCTGTCTTTCATGGATTCTATCAATTCATTTATTCAATCTAAAAAAAATATATTTAACTATCTATTTCAGTCTGTTCATATCTATCTGATCTATCTAATATAATCTATCTATTCTATATATATGATTCCATCTATCATCTATTTCCAGTCTGCTTTACAATCTATGGATTTATTTATCATATATATTTTTATATATCTAGAATCAGTAGATTTTCATTTCTTTGACTATTTCATTGCATTCAAATAAAATATCTATTTCAGCCTTTCATAAATCTTTCTATTCATCTATCTATCTATCTATCTATCATTTTCGACATAAAAATTTCTATCTATCTATCTATCTATCTTGACAAGACATCTCAATTAAATTAAATTAAAGTAAGGAGGAAAAAAATATTTTAAATTTATATATAAATATTGATATATATATATATATATATATATATATATATATATATATATATATATATATATATATATATATATATTATAGAACAATTTTTGTCTGTGTGTGATTTTGGTAAAAAAAACATTAGAACGGTTTCTTTTTTTCATCAAACTAACAATCAATCCGCCTTTTTTTTTTCATTCTTTCATTTATACAGTGGTAAAATCTTTTTTTCCTTTTATTCTTCCACGCTTTCATTCATTCATTCAATCATTTTTTTTTCAGCTTCTTTTCTTTAAGTCTTCCATTACTCCTTTCTTTTTTGCTTCGTACCCTTTCTCCAAAACGCTTTTCTTTTACTGATAAATTGGGTAAATTCATTTTCTTGCTAAAAATGATGTCGCTTTTTGATTAGTGGATCCGCCGCAAGGATTTATACTGGTGAAAGGGAGCATTATATAAAAAGAAAAGAAAGAAAACGAAAAGAAAAGAAAGATTAAAAAAAGAAAAGAAAAAGAAAACTACAACCGATCTTTTCATTCTTCTTTTTCTGTCTATTTTTTACACTTTTCCTAATTCATTATTTCTCTGACAGTCTCGTTTTTCAAGGTATAATATCAGATTTAAAAAAAGTTTTTGATTCGGCTTGCGGTCGTTCCATCTGGCGGCGGCAAAAAATGATGGTTTTTTGCTAAATGAATTTTTTTTATAATTGGTGTATCTTTAATCAGGGAAAATTTATTAAAAATACTTTGTTTTATTAGGCGGACAATACAAAAAAATAAAATTGATAATAAATTTTCGCATTTTCCATCGTTTAAATTTTCAATTATTTCCTGCTTAAATGGCAAAATGAGGAAGCTAATCGCCATAACGAAGCTTTTAAAGTAAAGAATGGCCGAATAAGAAAGCCTCCATTTAAAAACTTTTAACCGGGACAATTTTCAAAGATTGAAACGGAAAGGATAATCCATTTTAAAGACTCTCAGATATACATAATTAAATACAAATTACCCTGTTATATAAATGGAGACGGCAAAATGAATTGACACATTTTTAGGTTTAATAAAAGCGAAATACAGTAATATATACATATATATATATATTTAAATTGTGTAATTTAATATTAAACCGATCATCTAAAATTTTTTGTTTTTTTTTTAAAATTATCCATATCTATTTATCTAATTTTTTTTTTAATTTATGTAAAATACATTATTTATTAAACAAAAATAAAAATCAAAATAATATATAACATTGTTGATATTTCATATATTTAAAGATAAAATTATTTGATAATATATAAATACAATTTATATATAAATATTCTATTTCTTTAAAGATGATACAGTATTTAAACTTCCTTGGTAATTTAAAATATTGGACACAAAAGCCGTTATATGATTAATAAAATGATATATGAATATTTTCTTTTTAATTTCTATATACAAATATGATAAAATATTGTCTATATTATTTAATAAAACATAAACGTATAAGATATATATGTTATTTAAATATCTTATATTTATATTTTATATATAATATATATGCATATATTTATATTAATTTTATTCAAATCTATCTATATATATTTATTTTCATTGTTGGTTCTCGATTTCAATGATGACATATCTTCATATAAATTCATTTTTAAAATGCAAATTAAATATATCATTAAATAATTCTAGATAATCCCCTTTTTCCTTCATAGAAAATTTTTTTTAAAAATTAAAAATAATTCGCAGAATGGCCACGAAAATAAGATTATGTAAAAGATTATATAAATAACGTTTTTCTGACAATGGCAGGGTAACATATTCGACATTTTCTGAAATGAATTCATAGGTTTTCCTAATTTTCCATAATCTTAAACCAGAAACTTTTCTTTCTCACATTTAATGATTAGGTAATGCCAATTTTCAATTTATTTGAGAACTCAACCAAGATGAAATCTTCTTATGGTGAAATATAAAAATTTATGGATTTTCAGATGTATTTTGTTAAATTCATTATAAAAAAATGGATTTTAAAGAAATTTTGGAAAAATATAAAAATTAAGTGCACAAAAGATAAAATTTAAAAACAGCTAATATTTTGTTCATTTTTTTTAAAATCTTTCGAAAAATTCAATTTCGAATAAAACAAACAAAACATTATTAGATAAATGAGAAATTTGTTCAAAAATCAAAACAAAAGTTATTTGAAATCTAAAGAGATGAAAGTTTGGTAGTTAAAAATTTATGAACATTTTCTAAATACAGTTTGAATAGACAATAATTCTGAATAAAATCTTTCCCTGTCTATATTTCTGAAATGAGGTTTATACCAGTATTTATATTAAAAAGGAAATTATCCTCATCTTTGTCGCCATATTTCAAGAACAAACGTTTCTTTGTACGCTCCGGCCTTCTTCAGGTGGAAGGATCGGAATCACCGCCCCCTGTTTTCATGTTGAATTGTTCAATTTCCGTTAAGGGAACACCATTGGAAAATTTGTTTTCTTTGTAGGAATCAAAAATATGCTATTTTACAAAAATCTCCTGAGCCGGCCAAGCATAGAAATAAATACAATTTGGGAACCAGTAATAAGGAGTTCCAGAGAAAAGCAATGATAACAAAGTTGATAAATTAAAGACATGCAATGATAACAAGCCTTGCAATATGAGCACTGGTTCAAAATGATGCTGAAAACATTATATGTTTATAATATATATTTTCATATATATTCATGCCCTCAAGGACACATGGCACAGTGGATAAAGGCGTTGGTTAGATCCAGTGACAGACCCAAAGAAGGTGAGTTCAATATCTGTTTAAGGCAGTGGAAAACTTTTTTAAAAGTTAGCATGGAGATAACTGAAAACTGACATCCATCAAACATGGCACGTGGAATTAGAACAGTCTACCCCAGTGATCGAAAATAAAGGGTTCAGTTCGAAATTCCAACCACCTGAATATTTTCTTAACGGCTAGAAACGTTGTGACAAATATGGCGACAAAATGAGGAAATAGTCCGACTAATGTAAATACTGTATTTAAAAATTTTTTTATCGTTTTGTTTAAATTATTTTTAGCTAGAAATTTTTGTTTGGTTGGAAAAAAGTGTCATATCTTCACATCAAATGGTTCACATCAATGAAAAACAAAAAGATTGAAAATTAAAGGGAGGTAACTGGTTTATCTGAAAGGTGGTTGTTTTTTTTAAAATGTCTTCTGTGTGCCGTGTCCCTTCAGGACGTTCTCCACAATTGACTCTCCTTTGTAGCTCTTCATAAATTTTATCTTTTTTTTTTTTTAAGTTTGCGCCAAAATGTAAAAAACTACAGAGATTGTATACGAAGAAGAATCCGTAAAAAACGTTTTCTTATAATGCTATGGTCACATGTTCGATATATTCTATAGTTAAAGAGTCTCAGTATTCCATAAGACCCGACTTTATGTGAAATAATGTCTCCATTTGGATGATTAGATGTTCCTTGAATTTTTAGTTTATTTATAAAATTGGAGTTTTATCCACTTTCTGGCCATGGGAGGTTTTTTTTTATCCTAAAAATGCAAAAAAACATCCTAAACTTTATTTTTACTTGTGACTATTTTTATCTGGATTCCAATTACAATTTGTTCTTGGAGTTATATAAGGGCCTAAAAACGTAGAGTTTGGCAGTTAATATGTTGTATATATTATTCTTCAGTTCAGATGGACTAAAAACTAAAGAGTTGTTAATAATATTAATACTACTACTACTACTAATAATAGTAATAATAATAATACACACTGACAGAACACACAATAAACACTGACAGAACAATCAAAGTCAACAGCCCAGATATTGTTATTAAAGACCACAAAAAAAAACAAAAAAAAAACGGTGCCTCCTTGTTGATATGGCAGTCCCTGCTGACTGCAATGTATTTTTGAAAATATTCAAAAAGCTGTCAAAATAAAAGGACCTTGAAATAGAAATTTCAAAAATGTGGCATATGGGGACATCAACAATCCCTATTGTAGTTGGAGCCCTAGGACTGGTTGGAAAAAATTCCAGTAGACTAATTGAAGCGATTCCTGGAAGTCCATGCCTCAAGGAGATACAAAAAATTGTTCTGACAAGTACAGCCCACACTTTACGAAGGGCTTTATCTATGTATTTTTTTTTTTTTTTTGTCAGTGGAAATTGTCATGATGCCATTTCTAACCTTAGTTCCCTGGGTGGGACCCGCAAAAAAAATGTGTAAACGCCAGAAATCAAAGGAAATAAAAATAATAATAATAATAATTGATGATGCCGATAAATGCACTGGAAAAAAAATACAACTTGTATAGATAAGGAAAATGAAAAAATTCTATGAATACCACCCTTCGCCAATTACCCAGATAAAATCATAAAAGACAATTTTTGGGACGACACAATAAAGAATAGAACAATCAAAATAACCGCCCAGACATTATTATTAGAGACCTTTTTTCAAATTTCCTTACTGATATGGCAGTCTCTGCAAAACAACAATGTATCTTTGAAGATTCTCAAAAATTTATATCAAAATACAAGCACCTTTTTTTGGTCAATCTGAAAAATCTTGTTTTTTTCGGCTTTTTGTTGGAAATCAACAATCCCTTCAAAATGTGAAAAAGGATCACAAATAATCAGAAACAATAACTAAATTTCCAACTGGGGAAAATTATTGTAATTTTAATATGGGGCCCTTTTTTTTAAAAATTCATATATATATATATATATATATATATATATAAATATATTATTTTTGTATATTCTTTACGAAGGACAGGGCTTTATGTATGTAAAATATGTTTGTGCTGTTTTTTTTTTTAATTGATCAGTAAAAAATATCATGAAGCCATTTCTGGTCTTAGGTCTATGGTCATCGGAAAGAAATGTGTAAACAACAGAAATCAAAGGAAATAAAATAATAATAATAATAATAATAATAACAACAACAACACTGGCAGAACAATCAAAAGCCTATCGCCCAGACCACAAAAAAAAAAAAAAGGTGAAACTTATTGACATTTTCATAGTCTCTTTTGACTTTAATGTATCTTTGAAGATATTCAAAAAGCTGTCAAAATACAAGGACCTTGAAATAGAAATCTCAAAAATGTGGCACATGGGAACATCAACAATCCCTGTTGTAGTTGGAGCCCTAGGACTGGTTGGAAAAGATTCCAGTGGACTAATTGAAAGGATTCCTGGAAGTCCATGCCTCAAAAGATACAAAAAATTGTTCTCACAAGTACAGCCCACACACACTACGAAGGGCTTTATCTATGTTTTTTTTTTCAGTGGAATGTGTTTGATGCTATTTCTAAACTTAGGTCCCCATCTACCCGAAAGAAATGTGTAAACGCCAGAAATCAAAGGAAATAATAATAATAATTTCCTAATAATAATAATAATAATAATAATGATTATGAAATCGAAATCTCAAAAATGTGGCAAATAGGAACATCAACAACCTCTGTTGTAGTTGGACCCTTTCTCTTAGTTGGAAAAGATTCCATATATAGACTAATTGAAGGGATTCCTGGAAGTCCATGTCTCAAAGAGATACAAAAATTGTTCTCAATGTACAGCCCACACATTACCAAGGGCTTTATCTATGTAATTTTTTTTTCTTTTTTTGGAAAGTGTCATGATGCTATTTCTAAACTTTTTTACCCCTGATTCCAGGACCGGAAAGAAATGTGTAAACGCCAGAAATCAAAGAAAATAATAATAATAATAATAATGTATTTAAATTCACAGCATTTTTATTTAGTAATCAATAGGTTCCACATGGCTTACTATGCCGTTATTTTATTAAACTGTTTATTCCGTCATAGGCTGATTTAAAATTTCCCAGCATAATCTGAATTTTTTAATATTTTTTTCTTGGTCGTTCAGCAAAATTTTGTAGTTTTTCATATTCGGTCAGGGCAAGATCTTTCGATATCATTTTTAACACAAGCTTAAAGTCACAATACATTCATGGCAAAATTAATCACTCATCAAAATATGTTTTGTTGTGTATGTAAATTACCACTCATATATTTGTGTATTCTAAATTAAAAGAACAATTTTGTTTTTGATTGGACTGTCAACATATAGCGTGATCCGTTTTCCAAATTTTCACTGGCCAGACTCATAAAATCTCACGTTGCATTTATTTCTAATTTCGTTTGTGTTAGTATGCATCAAAAATAAAAAAAAATAATTAAAAAAAAAAAAACCTGGAAGAAGCCCGTGAAAACTCACAAGGAAACGAAAGAAAAGGCACGGCGAGAAGTGAAAACTCAATCTCTATTTTCAATATATTTCGCTGTTTACGCAGAGCTGGATAGGTAGGTAAGCCTTTTCATTTCGTTTAAAGGGTTGCACAGAAGTGAACTACTTCAATTCCAAATATGACTATTTATATTAGCCTTGACCGGAAATCCACATTGTCCTGTTTTGTTTTTACTTGTTCCCCACAAAAATGTTCATTTATTTATTTTATATTTTATTCACATTTGCTTAAGTGGATACACCTTTCCAAGACCCTATTTCACAGACTTTGTTGCTAGTCATAAAACATGAAATATTTGAGACCGAGATAAAATCATGCAAATATATGTGGGTGTCCAAATTATATCGGCATAGAATTAAGGCGCCAGTGAAGCAAAATAATCGATTTATTAATTCGATAAGCAATGATTAATAGAGATTAATTGATTTTATCCATAACGGAAATTAATAATGTAATAAAGATATTAAATTCGATTAATAATAAATGTTAATTTGTCATTATTATCAATGTTTTTTCAATTTTAACCAATAACAGTCTGCTGAAGATATCACATACACGCTCCATCAAATGATCCCAATGAAACGTCAAAATGCTCCCCACATTGTTTTTTGTTTTTTTTTCATCATAGTACAGTAAGTCCCTGGGTTACGACAGTTCTGACTCATGAGAATTCGTGATTACGACGCAACCACAAATGGATGAGAAAATAAGGGAGGGAAATTAGAGTGATGAACAAGTTTCTAATGTAGATGAGACCGCATTTTCATGCTGGAACGTACCCAAAACCTTGTGCAAATTAAAGCAAAACGAATAATTCCGTTATTATTTACCTTTTTTCGTATTTTTCCAATTTCCCAGTGCACATGTTAGTACTTCGTATATGCATTCCATGAACTCGTTCCTTGCAGATTGACCAGTTTCTCGATTGGATTTAAATCAGGAGAGTTCCAGGGTCAGTCCATAGTACTTTGATTTGTTCACTGGTAAGGCCTGCCAGTGTGTTCGTGCAGCGTTACAATTTTCGTACGCTTCCCCAGAATAACGTCCATCGCAGACAATGGCCGTAGGACATCTAATGGACAGTCGAGACAATAGTGTCTGGACGTGTTAAAAATCTGATGCAATCACAGATGACGCATTATTATTCAAAACCAAACAAATTTCATCATAAACCCCGAAAATAGATTCATATTACTGCACACCACTGCAAATGACCTAATCTGAGGAAAAATAGAAATCGATTACACACTGTCACTCCAGTGGGTCTAAAACTGACCGTATGGTGAAATAAAGGAAACTAAAGCGATTGTTTCAATTAATTTGTACAAGGGTTTATATAATGCTTTTGTAAACACCTTATGAGTATATTACAGAGATTTTACACGAAAATAGATTCATATTAATGCACACCACTGCAAATGACCTAATCTGAGAAAAAATGGAAATCGATTACACCCTGTCACTCCAGTGGGTCTAAAACTGACCATATGTTGAAAGAAAGGAAACTAAATCGGTTGTTTCAATTAATTTGCACAAGGGTTTATATAATACTTTTGTAAATACCTTATGAGTACATTACAGAAAATATACACGAAAATAGATTCATATTACTGCACACCACTGCAAATGACATAATCTGAGGGAAAAATAGAAATCGATTACACCCTGTCATTCCAGTGGGTCTAAAACTGACCGTATGGTTAAAGAAAGGAAACTAAAGCGATTGTTTCAATTAATTTGCACAAGGGTGTACATACCCAAGTAGGAGAAATCAGCATTGTGTTTTTTTTTACTGTGAAACCAATAAACGTTTATACATATTCAGCATCCCTGTAACGGGTGAGGACATTTTCTTGCTAAACTATAAATTCTTGAATTGTTCATAAAAAGGAAAGTTTGCTTTTCTTTCTTCTCCAGATTTGTTGCCACAAGTTCCTACACTTCGTCATCTCGTCGACCAAGAACCAATGACATCACTAGCAATAAATACGGAAGCAGCTTAAACAATTTAATTTCATAAAATATATTATTCTCATTTCATTATATGTGTTATATTTATGTCCTCCATGTAGTTTTTAGTCCTAATTATGTTAATATGTCAAAGAAATCTGCTGTTATGTACTAGATTATTACATTACACTTGCGTTAGCGTAGGTGAGCGATGTAAGAACTTATTCATGGAAAATCGTGGGTACGTTTCGACTTACACGGAAAATCTTGTTATGACGCGTTGTAAAAACGAAATTCGGTCGTAAGGCGAAACTGAACTGATTTACGACGGTCTTTAGGAAAACTGACTTGATTTTGTGTTATTTTCAAACAGAATAGATATATCTGGTACTTCAGTTGTTAATAAATGGATTGAAATTTTTTATTACGTACTTTAGGTGACAGCAATTAGGAGTACTTAGATATATCAGAACTTTTTAATACAATCATTTGTATTTTACAACTGGTTGACTTTTTGCCAAATATCACAAATATTTAGTACACTATAGATTTTTTTTAAATACTCATATTCTGTTTTAGATTTTCACTGCACGGAAAAAATCTAATTGCTGATTTAATTGTAGGTTTGATTTTGTTTAGTTCCTTTTCAATAGTTAAAAATAATTTAAAAACGGTAATTGCTGATTTAAAACAAAATAATGTTTTTGATTTTTCTTCATTATTTTTTTACCACTGGTTGACCTTTTGGCTGATATCGATTATCAAATTGAATTTTTCTTAAAAAAAAATACATTTCAATTAGGCAACAATGGATGTCCGCTTTTCGGCCTTTCATATATAAAAAAATGACTAATTTGCTAATTCAGTTTTACGTTCGATTTTGTTTAGTTCCTTTGTGGATTATCCCACTTGAATTTATTTTTAAAAAAAACTGTCGCTAGGGGTCGCTCCTTAAGTATCTATATAAGAAAAGACATTCTCAGTTATTCTTTCATTTTTTTTCTCTTAAATAATAAGATGTAGTTGCACGTGGCAAAAAAATGTGTCCTTCACTTTGGCACTTTCACTTACTTTTCTCTCGGACTCCTAAAACACAAACCCATTCTGTAGTTTAAAATATTTTCCCCTTTCATATTCATTGTTTTTGTCACGCGCAACAATCTTTTGTTGTCATTGTATACTTTTAGTAAAAATACATTGTCTTTTCTTTGAATATGGTTTTGTTGTAATTTTATTCAGTTATTACTCGGGATCACATTCGCGTCCGCAATAATTGTTGTGGGAAAAATATACCAGGAGACACGTGTTTTCTACCTAAATACCACTAGCATTCCCGTAACACCTTCAGGAGATCTTAGTTTTGTGTTGATATATTAGTAAAGAGTCTTCTATATAGGTAACATACTGTAATGCTGATGAAGTTTTATTAAAGCGAAGGAGAGAATTTATTTATTTATATAAAGTCAAAAACAAAAATGTCATCTCAAGTGATTTTACAAGTTTTATTAAAGAGTTTGTCCCAGGCTCCTACTGCATACGTAGGTAGAAGTTATTCTTGCATCCTAGTTGCAGAGAAGGACTACGCGAGGAAAATATATAAGTGTATTTGATTTATAGTAAGGAGTAAGTCTTTTCGTCGTGTAGCATCTCCGACACTGTTTTTTTGATCGTTTTCCTGAGCTTTCTGATGAGGTGTCGAATTGATGGCGGTTTATATAGATTAGGAGTGGGTAAATTTGATTTGTTGGTTGAAGCAGCATGGATATTTTCTTGTTGATCAGAAAATACTTTTTATAACTTTTTAATTATTCTTTTTTTTGTTGTCTCGGGACTGTGTCCCAACAAAACGTGATTAAGGGGAACGTGATGTGATGTTGAGTACTTTGGAATGGCGTCAAAATTAAGAACATTAGGCTAATTTCTTCGCTAACATTAAATAGACGAATATTTTCCGGGCACATGACAATTTGCTGACGAGTTGACGGAACGATTACAAAAACGGTTCGTCTACGACACTTCAGAATCGATGTGCTGGATATAAAATCTATCAGCTAAGTGAAAAATTCTATTTGCACTAATCCTGTATATAACAAACGAAACAGCAGTAAGGAAGAGCAGCTCTTCGAAGAAACCAGAATACACAAACGAAAACAATCCAAACAAAAACAACAGAAAAAGAAACATAATCTATTTCAACCGGTCATGCAATAAGGAAAAGTAATGCAGCTGCGGAAAGACATATAAAGGGGGGGTATGCCGCCCCCTTAAGGGAAGGCTTCAAGAACACCAAAAAGCTGTAACACGAGGGAAGCGGGAAAATCAGGCGTGGCTGACCACATATGGAGAGAAAATGGAAATCACCGTCCTCTGTTGGATCAGGTTGAAATAATAGACAAAGAACATCATTGGAAAATTCGTAAACGTAAGAAATCAGCACATATGCTAGGCTACAAACATCTCCTGAGCCGACCAACCATAGAAATGAATACAATATGGGAGTACCAGAGAAAAACAATAATAACAAAGAAAATTGCAATATAATCTCTGGTAAAAAAAAAAAAAGCAATGATAACAGCAAAAATATGCAATATGAACACAAGGTAAAAAAGGTTACTGAAGACATTAATTTTATAATACCCATAAATTCATACACAGATAGCACGTGGATAAAGTAGTTGGTTAGATCCAGTGACAGGACCCAACATGTGCGTTGTCATCCATTACCGTAATTTTTTCATTATGCTTTTAAATGCAAAACGGTTGACAATGTGCTGAGCGTTCATTAGAACGTGAAAAAATTATCCATTATAGAATTTTCTCTAGGTTATAACGTCATAGTCACGTGCGCATTAAAGCATAAAAAAAACTGTTCCTTTACAGGCATTTCAGAACATTACTGCATTATTCATAGTTGATTCTCTTCAGTGCCCGTTTTAATTCAATGAAAAAACGCACATCTTTATATAAATACTTATATTAATGAACACCATATAGTTTTGTATCACTTGCACCCGTGAAGATGATCTTGGAAGAAAATCGAAAGTACTTGGGAAATAGAAATAAAAGAAATTTAAACAGCTATAGTACATTTCTCTCATCATTTAACATCAATACACGGAAGGTTATCCCTGAGTATAAACGGATTTTACTAAAAATTAGCAGACATAATTTATTTAATCAGACATATATATATATAAAATTTAAAAATATCTACTTTTGTATCGAGCACTATTTTTTAAAAATAATAACTAAAATACTAAGGGACTTTGGATTATTTACCTAACCAGTTCCTTCCTATTTTCTATATATTTTCACACACACACACACACATATATATATATATATATATATATATATATATATATATATATATATGAACTGGTAAATAATATCGGAACTTGGGGTATAAAACAAAACTATAACACATATCAATTCATCATTTAATCTTCAAAATAGTCCCTTTCTGATGCAACACTCCAGCCTCGTTTTCACTCATGGAAAAAAAAATACTGAAACTCATTTTGCTGGATAGTGAGCAGTTGCCTAGTCGCATTTTCTTGTATTTCCACGACCTCTTGGAATTTTCAAATGGAATTTGGATTTTCGAAAGAGCAAAAATGTCACAGGAGAATAAGGTGGGCGTTGGCCATGGAAAAGTTTGTGTTTGACCCAAAATTGGTCTTACAAGCCATGGTCGGTGAGACAACCTGTGCGGTACGGTGGGAGGACCACTCTCAAAACCTCACTTCCAAGCACTGCTATAAACATCGGTTTAACTCGCTAGGCATGTTCGACAGAGTTACTTCAGAGCTCCGTCATTATAGCAACAGTACCGATACTTTTTCATCAGACCTGTAACATATATATATATATATATATATATATATATATATATATATATATATATATATATATATAAATATATGGATATAGATCCGACAGTATGAAGAACATATTTAAAAAAAAAACATAATTAACATAGACCATATAAAATTCAAAATGAAAAAGACGATGGATATAAAAGCAATACCAATCCAAACAGATAACTGAAATCTTTTATAAGATCAGCGTTCCGTTTAAATATGACCACGTAGTCGTCACGTGGGCCATGTTGTGAAAACGTATTCCTAAAGTTTGATTATTTTGAATGAAAAACGAAAAGAATTTTA
>CAHIKZ030002187.1:865000-905000 GCA_903632075.3 Acanthosepion pharaonis | reverse complement strand
GATACAGTTCTTTGTTTGTGATTCTGTAGCCCAGTTAAAATTTTGCAAGTTTTTAAGAATTTTTAAAGACCTTCTTTTTATTTGATCAAAGTTTTTTTTTTTATCACTGATCCATTTAAAACTTTACTCAAGGCTTTGAATTGTATTTCAACTGAAAATTTTAATTTCAACTGTTTAAACCAAATATGGCATCTTTATTGAAAGTAATGATTTAGTTTATTTGTTTCAACTAGAACTCCAAGTTTGTATTGCCTGGAAGAAACGAAACTTTTGTGTCAACAATTCAATGAAAATGTACAGTTTTATATTTAAAATAAATATTTATTACCTTTGTGAAGGCGTTCTTAATTATTACTTTTGTCTTAGTAGTAGTATTCTAAAATTTAGCAACAGCATGAAGTAGTAGTAGTAGGAGTAGTAGTAGTAGTAGTTTTATTTCCTTTGATTTCATATCATATGTTTTCTTTCGGGTCCCAACTTGAGACTTAAATCAAAGATGGTTTCTTAACATTTTCTAATGATCATTTTTTTGTAAAAAAAAAAAAAAAAAAACTATAGTTACACACAATTACATAGATAAAACTAATCATAAAAATTTTTTATACTTTGAAGTACAAATTTTGTTTTTTCTTTCAGGAATGGGCTGAAGAAAATGTTTCAATGAAATATTCTGTTATAAAATCTATAAAGTCCATAATTTTGCTATAAATTCTATTTCTTGGTCATTTTTTTGAAAAGCTATTGTTGGTAATATTGCTAAAAATGACCAGTAAAAAATTGCTATTGTTGTTTATAGAGTTAAATTAATCAAAAACGACCGTAATCTTGGTGGTTATTCTCAGTGACCAAATATAAGAATGTTCACTTCTGCCTATTCAAATTATGCATACTAATTTGAAGCATCACTACAGCTATAAAATCTATTCTTGGTCATTTTGCTATGAAAGCTATTGTTGGTAATTTTGCGATGAATCTATTCTTGGTCATATTGCTATAAAATTTATTTTTGGTAATTTTGCTATGAAATCTATTCTGACATTTTTGGAATGAAATCTACACTTGGATCCTTTCTTGGTCATTTTAAATGAAATCTATTCTTAACGCAATTTTGCTATGAAAATGGATTCTTGGTCATTTTACTTATTAAAATCTATTCTTGGTCAATATCTATGAAATCTATTCTTGGTAATTTTGCTATGAAATCTATTCTTGGTCATTTTGCTATGAAATCTATTCTTGGTCAATATCTATGAAATCTATTCTTGGTAATTTTGTTGTAAAATCTATTCTTGGTCATTTAACTATAAAATTTATTCTTGTTCAGTTTGCTATAAAATCTACTCTTGGTCAATTTGCTATGAAATCTATTCTTGGTCATTTTGCTATGAAATGTATTCCTAGTAAAAAAAAATATAAACATGTATTGCCGATATTTTTACTCTAAAAATCCATTTTTATACTTTTGCAAATTTTTTTTTTTTTTTTTTAGGTTCACTATTTGCTCCTAACTGGATCCTAACTGGTGTTAAATCCCAAATCAGGTTGAACCTGGCATATAGGCTTTAGCCAGAACCATCCTTATTTTAAAATATTATTCCTTCGAAAAATCTTCTTTTAAAAAGATTCTTCTTCTCAGATTCTTCTTATTTCTTAAAATTATTATTGAGATTCTTTTTTGCCTGGAAATAATCTGAATTATTTATAATAATAATAAAATGGCTTTAATAATTAGCAATTTCTAAAACTTAATAAAATGGTAAACTCTTCAAATATCCTCTTCAGGGCGAAACTGGTTCAGGAATATCTAAATCGTCAATCTATGCAATCATTTCCCCAGATCAATGGTTAAAAATGGCTTAGACCGAATGAAGCATGTAGGTTTTAACGAAGGCCATTCTTCTTCGGACGTTTTGAAATTTCACATCAGAATCACAGACATAGAACTGTACCTGTCTATATTTAAATAAACGGTTCAGTTCGACATTCCAACCAACTGAAGAAGGTCGGAGCTTACAACGGCCGAGACGATGTCATAAATATGGCGACAAAGATGAGGACAATACTCTTTTCAAAAAATTTTTAAAATAGAACTGTACCGTGTGGACTTTTTTAAAAGACAATCTTTAAAAAAGCATATGTAAACTAAAAAGAAAATAATAACACAAAGGAATTAACGTTCCACAATATTCTCCGAGCCATGCCTTTCAGGACGTCAGTCGCTCAACATAAATGAACGACTGTTAAAATCAACTCTCATCTACGGAAATGGAGGAACCCGAAAATAAATTAAAAAGGGCGGAGTTCCGATTTAAATATTTCGGCAAAATGACCCATTTAACTGGTTCAATGTGTTATTTTTTTAAAAGCCTAATGGCTTTTTTTGCCCAAAAATTTAAAAGGCCTTGTGCCACATGACAACCTTTTGACTCATTTTAATGCATTAGGACGTGGGTGATCATGGCTTCACAGTTTCTTGTCCTTTTATTCTTAATCAAAACTGTCTTTTGTAATCCTAAACAATTGCCCCGCCATTAAATTTTATAAATTTTCGGTTTTTATTTTGCGTTGTTTTCTCTGACCCTCTTGCCTTCAATCTGTTTCTGTCAATAGTATTAAATTTTCGCCCTCTTTCCTCATTATGTGCCTTTAAATTTCATGGTCTCCCCAATATTATGTATAAGAATTTTACGTTCCACAACTCTTTTTCTGTTTCAACCTTCCAGAACGAAATTATTTTCTTTTATTTCCACGATTTTTTCTTCCAAATAGCTAATTTTGTCTTTTGCCTTTTCTAAAATCTTGTCCCGCCATTCATTTATTTCAAGAACAGGCTTCGATAGTTAATACGCTGTTTTGGTCTGACCCTCTTTTAAAAAATCTGTCTTGTGAAATTAAATTTTTACGAGCCCTTTTCTTTATTACTGTTTTATAATTTCAAGAGTCTATTTCTCGTATTAAGTATAAGTGTTCTTTTTGCGTCCATTTTTCATAAAATTCGATCACATGTTTGTTCCATGGTATTCTTCGCGTCGTTCAGTAGAATCAAATTTCTGTTGATTCAAGCGTCTTCTACATCTGCGCGGAAAGTGACCAGTAGTTACTGACATAGAAGTTTAGAAAGGAATCCAAAAACGCCCTAAAGCAGTTATTTTAAGGAATATTGTAACGACTTAGCAAACTTCAAAAATACAGAATGCATGGACATCTGGTAAAAAGATTTAAGAAATGTGATATACTTATTTGATTCTTTCCAAAATTTCGGAAATTTAAATATCTGGGAAATTAAAAATTGACAGAGGAAGAAAAAATGCTGAGATCCGTAGACGTATTGTTCATGGCCAAAGACGCATTCCAAAAGCTGGACAGAGTATTGCGAGTCAGAAGGATTTCTTTAGTAACAAAGAAAAAAGTACTGAGCTGCTACGTGGCCTCTGTCCTCCTTTACGGCAGCGAATGTTGGACGGTTTCCTCAAAGAAGAAAAAGAAGAGACTCTAGGCAACGGAGGTATGGTTCTACAGAAGGATGCTAAGAATACCATGAACCGAGCTTGTGAACAACGATGAGGATTTGCAGAGGATGCAAACAAGGAGGAAGCTTATTCTTAACATCTGGAAGAGGCACCTGAAATTTCTGAGACACGTAATGGGAAAAGAAGGCCTTGAGAACCTGACATTCCCAAGTCGAATAGAGGGAAAGAGAGAAGGCTGATAAGGATATTATGGACAGAGTTTGTGAGCAACGATGTGGCTTTGGAGATTATGCAAATAAGGACGAAGCTTATACTTAACATCAGGGAGAGCCACCTGAAATTTCTGAGACACGTAATGAGAAAAGAAGGCCGGGAGAATCTGATACTCACGGGTCGAATAGAGGGAAAGAGAGAATATCCTCTATATATCATGGACAGAGCGTTTCAATACATGAGGTTTTGGAGAGGATGCAAACAAGGACGAAGCTTATTCTTAACATCAGGGAGAGGCAGCTGGAATGAAGTAATGAGAAAGGGGGATTAGAGAATCTGATACTCACAGGGCGATTAGAGGGAAAAAGAGTCAAGGGAAAGCAACATATGGCATACCTAGCGTGCTTAAACCAGCGGATTACAGAACATAGCAAAGGGATAAAACTTATTGAGAGCTACAAGGGATAGGGGCAAGTGGAGAGCCATGATCGCCTACGTCCTGAAGGGACCCGGCACATAAAAAAAAGTAAAGAAATCCGATACCAATCTAGAAAGAGCGATAACAGTTAGTGGACATGAGAAACCTATTTTCTTGATGAATTTTTCTAACAGATTATATAAATTTCAAACGACGTTAGCACTGGCTGATCAGTCAAGAATTACCGAATGTTTCAACGGCTAATATCAACATTATCATTACGATGCTTATTTTTATTTGTAGCGGAGTAACTTCTGGTCTAAATTATTCGCTCAAGATACACGGGTTTATGCCTGGAATCCCAATATGGGTAGCCATAATTTACGGCTTTTCTTCATGTTTCAATTACAGAGTTGATGTATTCCTTTCGCTTTTAATTAATCCAAATATAATCACTTAAGTGCCTTTTTAAAGAAAAAAATAACATTTTAAATTTTCTTCGACTTATTTCCTCGTTTTAATGTTCAATATAAAAAAAACGCGCCCATGTATCTGTTGAACTTCTTTTTCATAGTGAAATATTCATTTTTCTTTAATAGATGTTCATTAATTTTTTTTTAAACTAAGGAATATTTTTTTTCTTTTATGTAAGAAATTCAATGAAATTTTCTCTCTATGAATATTAAAATTATTTCTCTGTACTCATTTAAAAATATTTTATTTATTAGATTCACAGTAAATTCTTTGCCCTTATAAACAATTATTTTCCTTCTTGTCTGGTGGATGTCAGTCCCTTTATTTTTTTCTTTCATTCTATATATATATATATATATTTGTGTTTGTTTATTTGTGTTGTCTGTATTTTTTTCTTTTTTTTTTTCCTTTTGGGCAAGATGTCTTTTTTACATTTTCTTTTTTTTTATATATATATATTTCTTTCTTTCTTATTTTTATTTATTTATATTTCTTTCAAATAAATAAATTATTTATTTAATTTATATATTCGTTATATATAAACATATTTTTCCTTAAATTTCCCATTTTAAATGTTTTTATTTGTTTATTTCATTTTATATTTTATTTTATAAATCATTCTTTTTTTCCATTCCCTTTTTCAATTTCTTTCAAATAAAAAATATTCTTTTCTTATATATATAGAGAGAGAGATTTTCTTTTCATTATTTTCTTTTATTTATTTCATATTATTTATTTTTTATTTACAGAGAGAGAGAGAGAGAGAAGAGAGAGCGAGAGCTTTTCTTTCTTGGATTAATGGATCCTTTTTTTCATTCTTTTAGTTCTTCCAGTTTTACTATTCACTTACGTTTCTTTTGGGAAAGGTCTTTTCCTTCTTCCAGCTGTTTCTTTTAGCAGGACAGACTTTCTCATAGCCTTTCTTTTCAACTGGTTCTTTCATTACAACTTTCTTTCTTCTTTTCGGAGGGTCGTTTCAAATTATTTCAGTCATTCAGTCTTTATTTATTACTTTATTTCAATCTTTCACCTTCCTTTTATTTTTCTTTTTTTTTTTCCCTTTCTTCGTTATTTTTTTCTTGACACGTTTATTTGACTTTTTTTTTTTTCATTCATCCTTTCTTTCATTCATTATTTCATTCTTTTATTCTTTCTTTATTTCTTTCTTTTCTTTTTTTTTCTTTTTTCTTTCATTCTTTTCCTTCTTTCTTTTTCATTCTTTCTTTCTTTCTTTCTTTCATTCTTTCTTTTACGACTCCCTTTTTTTCTTTCATTTTCTTTTCTTTCATTCTTTATTCTTTTCTTTTTCTTTTTTTTCTTTTTTTTTCTTTCTTCTTCATTCTTTCTTTCATTTATTCTTTCTTTCTTTCTTTCTTTCTTTCTTTCTTTTCTTCTTTATTTTTTTTTTATTCTTTTTCTTTTCTTTCGTTCATTTTTTCCTTCTTTCCCACATCCTTTTTTTTATTCTGCATTTTCATTCTTTCTTTTATTTTTTGCTTCATTCTTTCTTTCATTCCTCTTTTTTTCATTCTTTCATTATTTCATTCTTTCGTTCTTTCTCTATTTCTTTCATTCTTTCTTTTTTCTTTATTTCATTATTTTCCTTCTTTACTACTCCCTTTCTTTCTTTCATTCATCCTTTCTTTCATTCTTTTATTCTTTCTTTATTTCCTTGTTTCTTTCTTTCTTTCTTTTCCTTCTTTCTATCATTCTTTATTTCATTTATTCATTCTTTCTTTCTTTCATTATTTCTTTCTTTCGTTCTTTCTTTATACTTTTATTCTTTAATTTCTTTCGTTCATTTTTTCCTTCTTTCACACATCTTTTTATTCTTCATTTTTCATTCTTTCTTTTATTTTTTGCTTCATTCTTTCTTTCATTCTTCTTTTTTCATTCTTTCATTATTTCATTCTTTCGTTCTTTCTCTATTTCTTTCATTCTTTCTTTTTTCTTTATTTCATTATTTTCCTTCTTTACTACTCCCTTTCTTTCTTTCATTCTTCTTTTCTTTCATTCTTTCTTTCTATCATTCTTTCTTTCTTCCATTCTTTCTTTATTTTTTTCATTCTTTATTTCTTTCTTTCATTCTTTTTCTTCTTCCCCACGTTCTTTATTTTTTTCATTCTTCTTTTTTTTCATTTTTTCTTTCATTTTTCTTTTCTTTTGTTTTCTTTTCTTTCTTCCATGCTTTTCTTTGATTATGTCTTTCTTTCCTTCTTTCTGTCATTCATTCTTTCATTCCTTTCCTTCTATCCTATTTTCTTTCTTTTTTCATTCTTTTCTTTCATTTTTTCTCTCATTCTTCTTTTCTTTTATTCTTTCATTATTTCCTTCTTTCTTTCTTTCCTTCTTTATTTCTTTTCCTTCTTTCTTTCTTTCTTTCTCGGGTTCTTCCTTTCCTACTTTCTTTCTTGCAATTTGTCTTTCTTTCATTCTGCCTTTTTTTCATTCATTCATTCATTTATTTTATTTTATTTTTTTGATCATTTCTCTTTATCGACTTCAGACTGTTCTCTCTCTCTCTCTCTCTCTCTCTCTCTCTATATATATATATATATATATATATATATATATATATATATATATATATATATTTCTCCTAGATCTCTTCCCTTTTTTTAACAGGCGCACTTGTTCTTTCTTTTGTTTTCTTTCTACTTTACAACATCCTGGAGCAGGTTTCAATTAACTCAGTATTAAAAATTACAGTAAATTATCGCCTATATACACATTAATTAAAAATTAATGTGTATAGCACTAATACACAAATACCACAGTAATGCTCTGTTATTCTGCCTTATGCATTAAAATAAAAGTTTTTTTATTATATAATTTTTTTTAATTGATACTCACATACACACACACGCACATACATTTTTACCATTTTATTATGTTATATTTTTCAATATATATATATATATATATATATCGGGTGGATTGAACGTTCGCATTTCGATCATGAGTCCCGGGTTCGAGTTTCACTATTATCGGTTTTCCAGGAGAGGCAATACCTTTGGAAAGTGCCTGAAAAACATAGCAATCCTTGCGAATGAAATTGGGTAGACAGATCTGTTTGAAGCTCGTCGATGGATGTGTTAGCACGAAACCAGAAGTCCTCGTGACAGAGGGTTTGAGTGTACTGAACTCATTCATGCTGCTGAACATAGAAGACTGTGAGCTCGCTCCCACAAAGTGTAACTAACTTCCACTCAGCTTAGTCGCAGTCCAAAACACAGATGGTCAGTATGGGTGTTTTGACAAACACAAATCTGCCTGGACAGTTGTCTAGGGATGGGATTGGCTAGTCGTCTAGCCAGAGTAGTTTGCTCGGAAAACGTGGGGTTGAAAATACGGGCGTTGTTCTTTCTAATGATCATGACTGATTCCACGCTTTCCACTCCCAGAAACTGTGACTAATGTCCTCTTCGAATAGTTGCAGTATGAACCAAACTATTGGCGGTTGAATTTAGCTAGTTCAACAACAAAACATTGAGAGCTAGTTGCCAAAGTTCACACCAGAGAAAAAGCTCATCGGAACAGTTGTCATGAGAATACCTTGCAAAGCATTAGAAATAGTACGGACATCGTGTGGGTAGGTATTACGCTTCTGGGAAACTCGTTACTGATTCAAATGAAGCTTAATCAAAATCTAAATCTAGATAACGTTCTTGAGCCCTTCACCCCAAAACAACAAAATCAATAATAATAATAATGATAATAAACTGAAAGAACACCACAGAGATCCGATTACGGAGATAGAACCTGTAACAATTTTATGGGACTACACAATACACACAAAACAATGAGCGCTAATCGCCCTGGCCTCCTTATTTTTGACAGCAAACAAACAAAAAAAACTGCCTCCTTATTGATATGACATTCCCTAAACACTGCAATGTTTCTTTGAAGATCTTCAAAAAGCTATCAAGATACAAGGACCTTGAAATCGAAATCTCAAAAATGTGGCACATGTGATTCCAGTAGACTCATTAAAGGGATACTTGGTAGCCCATGCCTTAAAAAAATACAAAAAAAAAAACTTCTCACGTGTTTAGCCGACACCTTGCGAAGGGCTTTATTTATGTAAAATGTATGTGTGTTTTTTTTAATTGATCAGTGTAAAATTTCTAATCTTAGGTCTCTGGGCGGGATCCGGAAAGAAATGAGGATACACCGGAAATCAAAGGAAATAAAACAATATTAATAATAATGAACCGTCTTCATTTAATATTAAATTTATTTATCTATCTATCTATCTATCTATCTATATATATATATATATATATATATATATATGAAGAAATATAGTCTTAAGGTGTGCTATATTTATGGGATAAAGTGCTCAATATCAGAGATAGAGCGTGTGTAAATATAAAAGTGAACATAGAAGCCAACACTTAGAAGCGACAGTCTGTTCCATGCTATATGCAATCGTCAGGCCTGACGATTGCATATAACATGAGACAGACTGTCGCCTGTAAATTTTGACTTCATGTTCACTTTTATATATATGTATATATATATATATATATATATATATATATATATATATATATATATATATTTTTTACCAGGTCAGATTGGGTGTCTACTCATATACGTTCTGCCTTCTAACCATATTCATAATGTAATATACCGTTTGGGATGTAGTTGCGGAGCCGACTACATAGGTAAAATTACCTTGCGGTTAGACGCACGGATTAAGCAGCACGTACCCGGAAGAATTAGGAATGGTACGTTCCAATCTGGTAACAATATCAGGAGCACATATGGCTCCGCTATTGCTGAGCACTTTATAAACAATCCAAGTTGCCCCCACAAATTTCAGTATTGCCTCATTTTTCCATCCTTAGTCATGCTCAATATGTGTTACACTTCAAGGTATTGGAAACGATCTATATCAAGTCCAGGCTGCCTTCCCTCTATAAACAGACGGAATGCCTGCTAGGGCTTGACATGATTTTCCTCCGATCTTTCCGCGTTTCTTTTAAGGTGTTAAGAGAAAGAAATAAAGAAAGAATGGACGGAAGAAAGTATAAGGGAATTACGGCGAATAGTCGAGAGGAAAAACAGAAAACATCTAAGGAATATTTTAATGGAAATAAAAAAATTAGAATGAATGAGAAAAAAAAAGAAATAATGAAACGAAAAGAAAAAGAGAATAGAGAAGAAAGATGAGAGGAAAGAAGGAAAGAAAAAAGAAGAATAAAGAAAGAAAAAAGAAAAAGAATGAAAGAAAGAAAAAAGTAAAAAGAAAGAAAAATCGGAAAAGTTCTAAGATAAAGATGTATCGAAGTAAAAAGGAATGAAAGAAAAAAAGAAAAATGCATAAGGATGGTGATAATAGAAAAGAAAGAATGAAATAAATAAAGCGAATGACAGAAAGAATGAATGAAAGAAAGAAAGAAAGAAAGAAAGAAAGAAAAGTGGAAATGGAAAAGAAAGAAAAATGATCAAAAGAAAGAAAGAAAGAAAGAAAGAAAGAAAGAAAGAAAGAAAGAAAGAAAAAAAGAAAGAAAAAAAGAAAAAAAGAAAGTAAACCTAACACCTAAAGGAAATAAAAAGCAAAACGGAAAGGAAAGGAAAAGAAAGAAAGAAAGAAAGAAAGATAAGTGGAAATGGAAAGGAAAGAGAAATGATCAAAAGAAAGAAAGAAAGAAAGAAAGAAAGAAAGAAAAAATCAAACACCTAAAAGGAAATAAAAAAAAAAAAAAAGGAAAGGAAAAAAAAAAAAAAAGAAAGAAAGAAAGAAAGAAAGAAAGAAAGAAAATAAAATCAAACACCTAAATAAAAAATTAAAACGGAAAGGAAAGGAAAAGAAAGAAAGATAAGTGGAAATGGAAAGGAAAGAGAAATAATCACAAGAAAGAAAGAAAGAAAGAAAGAAAGAAAGAAAGAAAGAAAGAAAGAAAGAAAGGAAGAAAGAAAGAAAGAAAGAAAGAAAATCAAACAACCTAAAAGGAAATAAAAAGCAAAACGGAAAGGAAAGGAAAAGAAAGGAAGAAAGAAAGAAAGTATGAAAGAAAGAAAGAAAGAAATAAAGAAAGAAAGAAGGAAAGAAAGAAAGAAAATCAAACACCTAAAAGGAAATAAAAAGCAAAACGGAAAGGAAAGGAAAAGAAAGACAGAAAGAAAGAAAGAAAGAAAGAAAGAAAGAAAGAAGGAAGAAAAGTCTTAAAAATGTGAGGAAAACTAAGAAGTAGAAAAAAAGGAAACAATACAAACAGGAAAAGGAAATGATAGGAAGGAAGGAAGGAAGGAAGGAAGGAAGGAAGGAAGGAAGGAAGGAAAAAATGTCTAAGAAATGTGAGAAAATTTAAGGAATAGCAAGAAGGAATGAATAATAGCAGAAAGGGATGGGAAATGATGGCCACTATACAGAAGGAAAAAAAGTAATGTCTAAGCTGATAAGAGAAAAAAAGAAAGAATGAAAGAAATAAAGTAAAAAGATAAAGAAATGATGCCGAGTATTCAGAAGGAAAGAAAGAGAAAGAAAAATCGAAGAAAGGTATTATTTTAGAAGAAGAAAAATATACAGAAAAGATGGCGAATAGTCAGAAGAAAAGGAAGAAAAACGAAAAGTGTATGAAGGATGTTAAAAGAAAAAAAAGAATGGGACAAATTTTCAGAGAGAAATAAAACAAAATGGCGGAAAGGATACCTATGTTAAAAAAAAAAAGAATGGGACGAATTTTCAGAGAGAAATAAAACAAAATGGCGGAAAGGATACCTATGTTAAAAAAAAAAAGAATGGGATGAATTTTCAGAGAGAAATAAAACAAAATGGCGGAAAGGATACCTATGTTAAAAAAAAAAAAGAAAGGAAAAAAAAAAGACACCAGAAGTTAAATAAAGATTTTGGCGGCGTAGGAGAAGAGGAAATTTTCAGGCAAGATATAAATGCATGAAAGAAACGTGTGTTGGAAGCAAAGAAGAGAAAGAACTAAAAAGAAAAGAAAAGAGTGAAGAAGATAAAATGGAAGATAGAAAGAAATAAGAAATGAAAGAACATACAATGGAAGGATGAAATTTGAGAAAAAAAAAACAAAAACAAACAAAAAAAAAAACGGAAAGCAAATTATGTAATCAGAAGAAATACCGAAAATTTGAAGTTTATGAAACAAACAAAAAAAAAAAATTGATGGAAAGTGAGAAAATAAGAAGTTTAAAAAATTGCCTTTACTTTTTTCTTCTATATGCTACAAACTTTCAGAACAAATCCGATTATGGCCTTTCCCAACATTCTACCTTTTTATTCCTAAAAACATTTATCTTTTTATATCCCTCCTATCCATCTCCCCGCCATCCATTCGTACGAACTCTGCCTCTCACTATCTTTTTTGATCTTTGATATATCTTGTGAGTATCAAATTCGCTAAGCCTTCCTTTATTTCCTCATTTTATCTCTTTCTGATTCTAAATGACCTTAATGTTTCCATTTTCCTTAAGACATCTTCGTTGCTTACGCGTTGCGTTCATGACATTCTCATCATCCTTATGTAGAACCCAATTTCTACTGCCTCCAGTTTACGGAAAAACCAATTCAAAATCCGTTGAGGAGGCAACAGGAAATGAGTTCACTTATCTTTCCGTACAAATCATGCCAATCTTCTTCGTTCGTCATATTCAATTAAGCGCAAATACCCTTGGGAAATCCACCACTTCTTTTCCAGCTATGGTTTAATTAGTTAGACACCTATCACGAAATCATTATTATCTAAAAAATCTAAAATATTTTCTGGCTTCAAATAGGTTGACAAGCCGTAAAAAAAACGAATCAATCATTCAAAATAATCAGTAATAATTAATAATCAGTTTAAAAGGAAGGACAATTCGAAATCTGTGAATAAAGCCAACGAGAGACTACTCCACTATCTTTCCCCAAGAAGTCATGTCAATCCCCTACTATGTCTCCCCAGGACGTGAGCGGTTATGACTCTCCACAACTCTCTATCGTTTGCAGCTCTCAGTAAGGTTATATAGATTACAAACTGCTTTCTTTTCTCCCCCTCTTGTTTTCAATCTGCCCTGTGAGTGTCAAAGATTCAAGCCTTCTTTCCTTATTATATGTCCTTGAAATTGCAACTATCTCTGTCTGATTCTAAATATGTACCTCCATTTTTTCCTTTTTACTCAAAACTTTGTTCGCGTATTCAGTTCATGGTATTTCTATCATCCTTCTGTAGAACAGCATTTCTGTTGTACCCGGTTTTATCTTCTTGTTTGAGGAGATTTGTCCTCCATTAATTTCGTTATAGCAAGATGGATGTTGAATAGCAGTTTAACACTATTTCCTTTGTTCTAATGAACATTTCCTGTTTCTTAATATTTTGCTTAGCTTTTGGAAAGCATTTTTTTTTCTTTTTCAACGTGCCTTTAGATTTCGGTGTCATATATTTCAACCACTGTTAAAAACACTGTCAGATATTTAAACTTTGGAAATTGCTTCATTTCGAAAGTTCTCATCTTGGAAAGAAAAGAAATGCTTAAGAAAGTGAAAAAACAAATATACAAAGTGAGGCATAAGTAGTTGATAATGAGGGAAATATTTTGAAAAAGAAATAAAGAAAGAAAGAATGGACGAAAGAAAGTATAAGGGAATTACAACGAATAGTCGAGAGAGAAACAGAAAATATCTAAGGAATGGTTTAATCGAAAGAAAAAAAAGTAGAAAGAACGACAAAAAAGAAATAGTGAAAAGAATAGGAAAAAGAGAACATAGAGAAGAAGGTTGAGATGAAAGAAAGAAAGAAAGAAAGAAAGAAAGAAAGAAAGAAAGAAAGAAAAAAGAAAGAAAGAAAAAATAATGAAAAGAATAGAAAGAGAGATCATAGAGAAGAAGGTTGAGAGGACAGAAAGAAAGAAAGAAAGAAAGAAAGAAAGAAAGAAAAGTCTAAAAAAGTACTATGATAAAGATGTATCGAAATAAAAGGGAATGAAAGAAAAAAAGAAAAATGTCTAAGGAAGGTGTTAATAGAAAAGAAAGAATAAAAAAAGAAACAATGACAGAAAGAATGGATGAAAGAAACAAAGAAAGAAAGAAAATTGGAAATAGAAACGAAAGAAAAAATGATCAATATTGCTTAACTGCTTTCTCGAGAGCCTGTACTTTATAATGCTCCATAAGTTTTATATAGGGTTGAGGTCAGGAGATTGGGACACCCATGTCATAACACTCACCTGCTTCTCATCAAAGTATTCCTTCATCAATTTTGATTTGTGACAGGGTACATTATCCTGCATAAAAATGAGCTTGGTGGAGTCCATTAGCACCCTTTCAACAGAAGGGAGCAGACAAGACTCTAATATTCTCTTGTACTGCTCGCTCCTGAGGGTCTTTTCAATAGGTTTGAAGAAACCAGTTCCATGAAAAGAAAAAGCATCCCCAGAACATTATACTGAATGGATGCTTGACAGTACTTACTGCTAAATTCAAAGAGCTTTCAAAGCTTCTTCTGATTTTAGATCGCTTATCGTTTGAATTTAGCTCAACTTTCGTTTCATCGGAAAAGAGAACATTTAGTAAAAAAAATCAGGTGAGTCACTTTTATTCGAACAGCACTGTAGTTGGTAAGAAGGAAAATATTTTGAAGGAGTGAAAATAAAGATGAAAACACGGAAAAAAGGAAGGAAGAAAACAGTTTTCCGGGGAAGGAATGTGGGCCGGTCATATTCCCAGTCATCAAATGGAACACTAATCAATAAACAGAAATCGTTACAAAACGCATTTTCCTTACATAAACAATTACTCACGAACGATTGTCATAAATGAGTTTTAGCCCACAAAGAACCGACATCCTGGTCTCTAAAATTCTCCCCACCAGAAAAAAAAAGAATTCCTGGCTTATGTTTCATGAAAGAACAAAAGCTCCTAATGCATAACACGCCGAATGTTTTTCTTGATCAAATAGCGTGGGTAAGGTTGATAACGGTGGCGGGTTTATAAAGTGCTAATTCCAGATAGAGGGAAAAGGAATGCGATCGTCTTTGTGACTAACTTAGGGGTTGGCGTGAATTTCAAAACAAAGAAGGATCTATTGAATAAGCTTAAAGTAAATATTATGTAACGTTCGAATTATCAATAACATTTTTCCTAACAATAGAAGAAAATCACTTAAGAGCATCTAAAACAATAAACCATTGAATTTTGAAAGGAAGAAAAAAAGTAACTGACTTCCATTGAATATAACGATTTTCGTTGCAGACCCCTAAAAACAAACACCGTAATTATATTTCGTTGCACGATTTCGTGTATCGTGTTCTTGTCTTTTCCGATTTCTACGGCTTAAGAAATGAATTTTTCTAAAATTATGAGGCAAAACATTTTCATGATTCAACGATTATTTTGGCCATTACGTTTTTATTGTTTTTAAGTAAACCTATTGACTGATATATCCAGCCTCCCTCTCTCATCTGATTTTCCGAGATAAAGTATGTAAATTCAGCCAGTTATATGCCATGTGTGATACACGCGTAATCGATCATGTATCTTTCGATACATGACTGGCGAGGCAATTTTTTGTTGCCGTTTCTTTCTGAGGTAGACCAGTTGCCATCCAAGGCTATAGAATCCGGTCTGTCCTGCTATTTACCCATAGCTGGGGGGAGAAGAAGTGGATTCATACCTTTCCCTTTGAAGTGAATGTAATGGATTCGACTGGAATTCGAACTCGGCTCTCCGAATTCTCAATCCAGTTACTCAGTACTCCACCGTGCGTCCTGTATTTAAATTAGCCCTAAGTTAGTTTTTATCAGCATCTTTACATTTCCTGTTTTTATTTATGAAAACATGTCGACCGATATATTCTTTAGCCTCTCATTTCAATCTGAATTTTCAAACTAAAATGTTTACATTACCGTAATTTCTCGAAAATAATACGCACCTATAAATAACACAAAAAATGATCCAAAAATTAAGAAATATATCTATCCCTATGTATAATACGCATCTATAAATTTTGCCAAGTCATAATTACGAAGACATTTTGTCGACCTTGACATTAAGAATAAAATCGAAACTAATCGACTAAAATAATGTTGAAAATAACCATGCTGTTTTTCCCGAAAATATAACATTTTATTTTCCCGCCAAAATGTCGTCAAAACGTACGAGTGACAGCGCGAATTTTAAACAAAACGTAATAGAATTATCAGAAAGAATAGGAAACAGAGCTGCAACTAGAGAATATGAGTTGAATGAGGCTAACATACGTTTATGGAGAAAGAATAAAAATGGCTCTGAAGATGATAACCTTCGCAAGAGAATAAAGAGGCCGAAGATAATTTTGAACAGAACGGAGATAATATTGTAAATGAAATTTTGCTTAATGACAATTTCGATATTGATTCTATAATAGAAAGGGGTAATGATGATGATGATGATGAAAATTAAAATTTCAATAAATTCTTAACTTGATATCATCTTTTCATCAAAATTAGTCTTTTTATATATGTTTTATTTTTACGCCAAATAAAAAACGCGGTTACTGATAAACATAAATTTATTGACAAAAAATGTTACAATTGTTATTGTTGGATTTAAAATGCAAATTGGGATATCTTTCTTATTTTAGAACAACAATTACATATTTACGAAAAAATATTTTTGTTTAAACATATCTATAATACGCAGCCCCACTATCACCTGTAATTTACAGTAAAAAATGCGTATTATTTTCGAGAAATTACGATAGTTCAGGCACTAAAACTGATTCTTTAACAAATAAGCATACTATCATGAAAAATGGCTAAAGCTTTAAAAAAAAAACAAAGTTTTATTGCCAAAATTTGTATGTTATTATTAATAAAAATGAACAAAGGATGTTTTTATTATTATTAAATTATATTTTTAAGGCTTTTTAGAACATTCAAAATTTTAGTTAAACATCTTTTTATTTCTTCTGAGGGAGTAAAGCAGGGTCAAAGTTTAGTGTAGGAATTTTTTTAATCATTTTTCGGTGAAAAATTCATTTTGATTTTCCTTTTAAAAAAATCAAAGAATTTATTTACAGATAGATGAAATTATTTTGGAAATGATACGTTTTTTAGAAAATCTTGATATAGACTTATTGTTTGTACATTTGTGATATAAACTTATATAACTTTATGAAATTTCGAGAAATTCAATGTTGAACCGCTTATTGTTTATATTAGTTATAAGCACAAGTCCTTGGAGGATTTAAATCACTATTTTTTTTTATTTTTGAAAAACAGTTACTGAATATCTGCTCTGAATCGTAAAGTTAAAAATGCAATAAAACTAAGAAATTTAATAAGAAATTTTCTAATTCCTTTTATGTTTAAGATATTTTATCGACGCTACTTCATTAAGAAAAAAATCAATGAATACTAAATTTTACAATAAATGTTTTAATTTTTAAAAATTTTAATAAGAATAATTTATATATTTTTAAATCTGTTAAAATTGTGCATTAATTTATATCGATTATTTGGTATTGTTATTCAGTAAAAACTATATTTACTTATCATGAATCGAAAAGCTTACTACAATTCAGTGAACTCCAGCATTTTAAAAAGATTATTGAATTTATTTTCTTTTGTGTGTGTGTGTACATAATAAATTCGGACGTCCATACAAGATATCATAAAATAAGAGCGTTAACGATAGTAAATTTAGAGCCAAAGTACCTAAACTTCAATAAAACATGAGAGTACGGATAATATTTACCTAATTTTTTAAGTTTACTGGGTAGATAAAAATTATATTAAAAAGTGGTCACGGTATATTCCTCAAGTATTTTTTTTTTTTACAGATATGTCCCCCGTTAAAAAAAACAAACAAAACAATAGATAAGATTACCTAATCAAAATACCGACGTATGTGTTAAAAATGCATTTCTGTGTGCCTTAAAGTAAACGTAGATAACACTTGATGCATATCAGAATAATTGAAGTTTACACGCCCATTAATACTGAAAGGAACATTAATAATGACGGGACAGGAGAGAAGTATTTTCCTGAAACAATGTTTTAAGAGAAATATTTTATGAATTTCAACCGATAGCAGTACTAACTGCTTAATCAATAAATATTGAATGTTACCTTATAAGGAAACAGTTAATATTACCATTACCATTAGTAACATTTTTAGTGTAATTTAGGTTTTGTCTTTTATCTTACTTACTTTTTTCTGATTGGATTTTAAGAGAAAGATTTTATGAATTTCAACCAATAGTACTGGTTGCTTGATCAATGAATGTTAAATGTTTCCTTATAAGGAAACAGTTAATATTATCATTACCATTAGTAACTCTTTTAGTTTAATTTACGTTTTGACTTTCATCTTTCTTTCTTTATTTTTTTTTTGATTGGTTTTTAAGAGAAAGATTTTATGAATTTAAACCAATAGTACTGGTTGCTTGATCAAGGAATGTTGAATGTTTCCTTATAAGGTAACAGTAAATATTACCATTACCATTAGTAACACTTTAGGCTTAATTTACGTTTTGTCTTTTATCTTACTTTCTTTTTTCTGATTGGGTTTTAAGAGAAAGATTTTATGAATTTCTACCGACAGTAGTACTGACTGCTTAATCAATGAATGTTGAATATTTCCTCATAAGGAAACAGTTCATATTACCATTATCATTATTTTTGTTTGTTCTATAAAAAACAAATGCGAATGTCAGTGTGTCACACTTTTTCAACTTTACTCCGAGACGCCGTAGCCCAACATATCATACCATTTTCGAATAAGGCGGACTCCATGAGCAAATTATAAACGTTTCGAGCCGGATCCAGAGCCTTGATCCTGAAACTTTGGATTCCTAAGTTTTCATTACTGCGGTTGTTTTCGGCGAGTTTTATGTGATTTTTGCGACGAAATTTTTTGTACGATAACAATTCTTGTAATTTAGAGATAAATTTGAGAATAATTGAAATTAATTGTGAAATCCAGCAAAAGTCGTCCATGAAATAAAATAATTGTTTTTACGGAAAGTAAGGATCTACGTGCATCAAACTGTCTTTAAATTAAGTGTCCGCAGAAGAATTATCGTTGTAGTTTTAAATGATAAGCTTAAATATTAATGTAATATTTAAATGCAGCGATCAATTTTGAGTTCTTCTGTAGTTTATTGTTGCCTATTGCAATACGGTAGCAGTATGCCTCGCAAAAATCTCCACCAAGAGAGGACCAGATTGTAATCAAAACAGCGAAGACAGCGGCGAGGAAAAGAAAGTCCCGTGCAAATGATTACCCAGACCAAACAGCGCCCTGAAGAGCTTCAACTGCTAAGAATATGCAATTATTAGGGACGCTCAAACTCCTGAACAAGCCGAAGGCGCAATAAAGAGCATTTCGCAGGAGCTAGCTTAAATGCCGCCCGATATGGCAGCTTTTAAGTATTTTTTTTTTTAGAAAGCGCTCCATCCCTGATATAGGAATTTAAAGCATATCTTCCTGGCACCAACTTAAGCTGACGTCATTTTTTCTCATACAGCCAATCTATAATTATAAACTGTGTCTGTGGGTTTTGGAAAAAGACCAATCTTCTTTGAATATTGTGGACTGGCGCTACATAATCACAAACAAGAAACTGTAGCAAATACCAGAAACGACCTCACTTAAAGACTTCCAACAACGGCAACAACTGAAATGGATAACACCTATGCCTCAAAGAATAGATAATGACATATTCAAGATGTTGATGCTTCACATTACTTCAAACAAAAGGTCAGGAAGGAAACCTCCATCAATACTGGAAAGAGCGATAACAGCTACTGGACTTGAGAGACCTATTTTTCGGAAAGATTGTTTTATGAAAAATTTCAACCGACCATACTTGTGGCTGCTCGGTTAATGAATACCGAATATTTCCTTATAAGAAAACGGCTAATGTTATTAGCATTTGAAATGAGGAGAACAGATACTACACTTTGAACCAAGCCTGATGACTAAAGAGTGAAAAAAAAACGTAATTAGATTAGTACTGTCCGTTTGGTCAATGAATGCCAAATGTTTCCTTATAAGGAAACGGCTAATATTACTATTAGCATTAGAGATGAGGAGAACATATACTACACATTGATCTTAGCCCGATGACAAAAGAATGAAAAAAAGCATAACTAGATTACCACTGTCCGTTTGGTCAATGAATGTCAAATATTTCCTTATAAGGAAACGGCTAATATAACCATTAGCATTATAGATGACGAGAACAGATAATACACATTGATCCCAGCCCGATGACTAAAGAGTGAAAAAAGGCATAACTAGATTAGCACTGTCCGTTTGGTCAATGATGGCCGAATGTTTCCTTATAAGAAAACGGCTAATATAACCATTAGCCATGAGGAGAACAGATACTACATTTTGATCCCCCCCCAAAGCGGAACTAGTTTAATACTGTCTGTTCAGTCAATGGTGGTCGAATGTTTCCTTATAAGAAAACAGCTAATATAACCATTAGCTTTAACGCTGAGAAGAGATACTACACTTTGAACCCAGCCGATGAACAAAGAATTAAAAAAAAAGCAGAAATAGATTATCACTGTTGGGTCAATGAATGCCGAATGTTTATTTATAAGAAAACAGCTAATATTACCATTAGCATAAGAGATGAGGAGAACAGATACTCCACTTTGATCCAAGTCCGTTGACGAAAGAGTGAAAGAAAAAGCGTAACTAGATTAGCACTGTCAGCTCTGTCAAAGAATGTCGAATGTTTCCTTATAAAGAAGCGGCTAATTCTACCATTGACCTTACTATTACAACCCATTTATATGTGCGCATTTTCAGTATAGACTTTAAAATACAAAGCAATTTATGCAAATTTCAGCGAAAGTTAGAGTTTTTAAAGTTGTTATTATAATTTAAGTTATTATGATAAAATCACGTAGTGACAATGGAATTATTGAACATATCTTTGCAGAAGCGAAAGCAAATTAAAATAAATAAATAAATAAATAAATAATAATAATAATAATAATAATAATAAAAAAAAAGAAATGAAACCATCACTTTCTTTCTTTGGGTGTTAAAAGTGTTCTCCGTTAAAGACATTTTAGTCCTGCAGGAATACAGAAGAATCGGATAGAGAAATTACGGAGACTGCTTGTGGAAGACGCCGGAATAAAAGCAGGAACAAAAGGGGAGAGGAGGTAATTGCCTTGTGGGCAAAACGTTCTTACCTCCCCTTTTTTATTTTTGTCTTCCGGAAGTAATAATTTTGGTACGACTGCGCATGTCCGTATGTGAACCCTTGACCGTGTCTTCAGTTGGCGTGTGGCTTCAGGGTGAATGAGTCAGAGAAAATGATGCAGACGTTTTTCTTCAAATCTTATCTTTCGCTTTGTTTTCATTGCAATAATGGCGGCCGATTTGAAAGGCAGGACATTTTTTTGAGTGACATTTACACTAGTAAAACAGAAATATCGACTCGGCGGCAATGTCTACGTCTGTAAATTCACAATAGGGACAAATAGATTTTGGCACATTATCTATCTATCTATGTCTATCTGTCTGTCTGTCTGTCTCTCTCTCTCTCTCTCTATATATATATATATATATATATATATAGTGGCGAAGATTTGTGAAAAAACAACCACATGTTTTGGAAGGGACGAATACAAAGTGCTGTAGCACAGTATGTCAAAATGTCTCCAAACGACCGTCCGCAGGTGTTGAATTCAGAGTTGTCCTTCTCCTAGAGCGGTTGCCAACTCAGTCTGAGTCTTTTGATATCTATCTATCTATCTATCTATCTATCTATCTATGTCTGTCTGTCTCTCTACCTATACACACACACACACACACACACACCCACACATATACATATGTAGCCTCTGAGTGTTGAATTCAGTGTTCACTTTTATATTTACATACACTCTATCTCTAATATTGAGCACTTTTATCTCATATCTATCTATCTATCTATCTATCTATCTATATATATATATATATATATATATATATATATATATTTATATATATATATAGTTTTAAGAGTGCTAACTTGATGGGATAAAGTGCTCAATATTAATGTATGGAGACATAAAAGTAAACATTGAAGTCAACACTCATAGGCGACAGACTGTTTCATGCCAGACGAAATCGTCGCCCTTACGATTGCGTCTGTCATGATACAGCTTGTCACCTCTGAGTGTTGACATCAATGCTCACTTTATATATATATATATATATATATATATATATATATATATATATATATATGACGCATCTCAGTTCTTAGAACTAAGCAAACAGACTACCCGCAAATGTTATTTGTTTATAGTGGCACAGAACCAACCACACTTTGTGGAAGAACCAAATAGAGAAAACCAGTGCACAGTATGCTACAAGGTTCGCAACTGTATAGAGACAAACACTCCGCAGACCAGCTGATATATATATATATATATATATATATATATATATATATATATATATAGTTCCATCCAGAAGTACTGGGATGGCAAGGACAGTTCCTTCGTTTTATTCCCTGAAGACATTTGCGTTTAAAATCAAATGATGAATGCGCGAAGAAAGTTCAGAATATCTGGTTTTATTTCCTGATAATTACAATTAGACATGTTAAACAACATTGGGCATACCACCTTTTGTTTGAACCCACTCATTTTTCAAGTGAGCAAAACTGTTGGAACACGTGACTGACAGGTCTTTCATGTTGCCCAGGTGTTGCATTTTAGATTGATTCTTTAAACAGTATATTGCTCTGAATGACTACTCTTGGTTTTGGCCTTGGGTTTCACCTGTATCGACTGCATTTCTTGTCAAAACCGGTAAACCAACATGAAGAAGAGAGTGCTGTCTATGGGAGAAAAGCAAGCCATTTTGAAGCTGAGATAAGAAGGAAAATTGATCATAGCCATTGGACAAAATTTGGGCATAGCTAAAACAACAATTTAGAATCTCCTAAAAAGAAAATAATGGCGTAATGAGCAACAGACACAGAACAGATCGACCAAGGAAAACGACAACTGTTATGGCAGGAATATTGAGAGAATTGTGAAGGTTTTCACAGGGGTGAAGGTTTCACAATCTACAGTTCTAAGAAGGCTCCGAATATAGAAATATAAAGACTATACCACAAGATGCAAACCGCTCATCAGCCGTAAGAATGAGAAGGCAAGATTCGAATTTTTAAGTAAGTAAGAGATCTGAGACAAGAAGTCGTGAAGAAAGTTATATAGACTGATGAAACCAAGGTTAATCTCTACCAAAGTGATGGAAAGGCCAATGTGTAGAGAGAAAAAAAAAACAGGTTCTGTTTATCATTCAAATCATACAAGCTCATCTGTGAAACATAGAGGAGGCATTGTCTTTGTTTAGGCTTGAATGGATGCTTCTGTAACAGGCTAATTCCTATTTATTGAAGATGTAAAACGGTGGTCAGGGCTCAAATGGTTAATGACTTACAACCATATCACATTGAAACACCGAAGTTAAACGTGATCAGTACTCATATAGGTGATCGTTAAGAAGTATGAGCAACGTCGAGCCTGGTCAGTACCTAGATGGCTCTAAGCTTGGGTGTGCGAATGGTGTAATGGATAATGACTCGAAATTTATGTTAGGAGAGTCGAGTTCAAATTCCAGCTGTATTTATTGATGATACTTTTACTATAAAAATGTATTCTTATACTTTTATAGTATTTTGTTTTGGGGGATGACTATTTGCCCATAGCTGGGACCCTAACAGTTGCTACCACCCCGGGTCATTGTAGACCTGGGAACTGTAGCAATTAAGATGTCGTTCCACGCTCCTCAGAACCTCCCGATCAGAGGGCATCCTGCCGGATGTAGTCAATTGTCATGCCCAGGACTATTCAGCTTAAGAAAAGGAAACTTTTAGGAACCTGCCTCAACATTTTCTTGAGACATTTGTCTTAGAAACATTTCAAAAGGCTCAAGAATACATTTTCGTTTTCGTCTTCATTGAAGAAATTCTTGTGAGAGACATAGCAATGATCTCTTGTATTTGCCAATTCCATGTTAACTTCTGCTATTCTGCTAGATTAATTTTCGAATGCATAATATATGAAATTCTTTGGCGCAAAAAAGAAATAAAAATAAACATTGGTTAGTTATTTCCCGTGTACTTATTTTTTGTGAAATAGGACTTTACTTATTTGTCGAAATTTTTGAGTCGGTAAATGATCATTATCAGATCAGGTTAAGCTTAGTTTTGCTACTGGTAACATGTAACCCAGTACAAGATGCCGTACTGGTGAGAAGGGTAGCATGTCACCCAGTAGGACGAAAAACAAGATCTGTCAAAGAGAAAATGAGCTTCATATAGGGGTCAATGGCCAACACACACACACACACACACACACACACACATATATATATATTATAAAATTGGTATTATAATAAATTACAATGAAAACATTTTACATCGCTATACAAAAACTTTCATGTTTCAGTACTAAGATTGTACTTCTTCAGGCGATGTTAGATAACTTGCGATAAAAATGATTTATTAAGGAAATTTAAAAACAAAAACGTTGCCTCGTTTCGGAAGTTAAAGGAGCGGGCATAAGAACAGAATTAAAAAAATATACTTATGGAATTCTGACTTTTCGTTCTGACCTAATGCCCCCACCGCCACTTTTAGCTTCCGAAAAGAGGCAACGTTTTGTTTTTTAAATTTCCCTAATAAATCATTTTTATCACAAGTTATCTACCATCGCCTGAGAAAGTACAATCTTAGTACTGAAACATGAAAGTTTTTGTATAGCGATGTAAAATGTTTTTATTCTATTTTATTACAACAAAAATATTATAATAATATTTTGTTCTACTTTGTATTGAGCATTTTTTTAAAATATAAATCCTACCATCTGTGGAATTTTACACCATCTGTTCTTTATATTATAGTGGGTTACCAATCTCTATTGGTTATAAATACAAATAAAACTTACCAGTATTACTTATTATTTTTACTATTATCAAATGTAACAAAGACAACAACAAGAGAAATAATCAAGTAGAAGAAATTGTTCAACAATAAATATTTTTATAAACATAACAAATATATAATATATTGTGCTGAGGTTGTAAAAACATTTTGGAGTTCTTTGGTGTGTGATACTGAAAGAATTTAAGTTGCAGAACAGATTGTAGAAAAATGAGAAGGTGTACTTAAGTATATTTGTTGTGGGAATATTAAACAGTTATTTTTTTTGTATTAAATAGAAAAAAAAAAGAGTATTGATCTTGACTCACTGATTTTTACAGAGTTGTCGCACTTTTACCGGAGATGCTTATTGTGGAATAGAATATTTTGTGGGAGTGAGCGTTCTTTTTTGCAAGCTGTATTTATGTTAATTCTAGTAATTAAAGTTAAGCCTGAAATTGGTTGACCAGGTTCGTTTGCGTGTTGAAGAATTTGGTTAGTCTCCTTGGTTGTTGAGTCGATCTCCAATGAAGTCAAGTGAACAAATTGAATATTTTAAGAGCCCAACTCACCAAGTCGCGTTGAAGTTTCGTTTTCATTAGTCCTCTTGGTCACGTGGGTGTATCGTGAAAATGTTTACATTTTGTAGCGTCAACTAGCGGTCAAAATTTGGGTCGGTACATTCGGACGTAGTTGACGACACCTAATTAATATTTTTCAACCAATCAGAATGCATCAGTTGTTATACTTGGTTGGGAGACTCTATGTGTTTTAACTTGCACAAGATTTGAGATTTTAAAAAAATGTAGGAATCTGATTCTATATATATATATATATATATATATATATTAGGCGTGGATGGCGTCTCAAGACTTGGATGTCAACCTACATATAGTTGGTGTCTCGATAAAAATATTCGGTGGATTTGAACAACTACAGTGAGAGTCTGAGATGGGCGCCAGGAACAATATCTGGCCTTGTAAATCCTCGTCTCAAACCATTATGACAAATCTTTTGTCAAACAAGATTCACTTTGCTTTGTGTGAGTTTATTCCCGATCCTGCCTCAACAAAAAACACGACTATGTATGTATATATGTATATGTCTTGCTCTTCGGATCAGCAGGGCAATCTTGTATTCGTCACTGGATTCTTATAGTCTATCGGCAATTCGTCAGTAGGGACTTCAAAGTTTAATCAACAGCCTACATCAACGAGGGACAAATTTCTTCTGCTTTCTTTCTCGTTATTTTTTATTTAAAATGATGTCTATCTTGCACGATTTAATAAGAGCCACTTGAGATAGAGGGTTACAGTTTATTTGAGGAAGATAACGGTTAACCCTAGACATGAACAGGTTAAGATTGTATTCGTTGAGAAAGCATCTCCTTGGGAGACTGTTCCACACAACAATGGTACGGTGGGAGAATCTGCTTGGGTGGAAATTACATCCCAGCAATGGATTCCGAAAGGAATAACGGTGGTTTATTACAATGTTACTTTTTTTTTCCTCAGTGTTCATATACACACCATTATTTGTTTAAAGATTTCATTTTCGTGTGCTAACGAGCCTCACCCATCTGCTTAGCAAAATGGAATCTTTGACATCTTGGCCTCCGGTTTTATGTTTAAAACACGGAGATCTCTCCCGTAGGAAACTGAGTGTAAAAGCCGGGGTTGGGGGGAAGAAGAATGGAAGTTATTAACTTGAAAAAAGAAGAAGAAAACGAACGAGTGACATTTTTAGATATTCATCTCAAAAGGCAAGTAAAAAAATCTTCGTTTTGCGTCCATAGTTAATGGCGTGTCAGTCGTCTCTTGCGTTTAATTTTTTTTTTTTACTATTTTTCCCGCTTTTAGCAAATAAAAAACACTTCCGGTTCGCAGGGCGTGCTGGGAGTGGCAGCTTCAATCAGTTGATTAAAAATGGTCGTTTCATGCAAGTCCGCTTCCTTTTCTCCTTCATCTGAGACACACGCACGCACACGCAGATTGATTGACTATATATATATATATATATATATATATATATATATATATATATATATATATATATATATATATATTAAATTAGTGGAGATTTTTATGCTAAGATTCGATCCTATATTTGCCAGTGGACCATAGCTGTTCAATACCATATATAAATATGTGTGTGTGTGTGTCTGTGTATTTATATACATAGACATAAATTTGTGTGTATATATATATATATATATATATATATATATATATATATATATATATATATAATAAAATATATATAAGTAAGTATACTTTCCGGTAAAACCTTAGGTGTTTTGGCTTGTAAATGAACAAACCAATTACCAGGGAAAATAAAGAATAAAAAAAGAAAGAACTAAGAACATGTAATTCAGGCGAAAGCAATCGACTAGAATCCAAGCACAGAGTCCAAAAAAAGAAAAATAGCTCCGGCACAAGTAAAGTAAAAATAACTAAGCAAAGTGCTCAATACACTAAGTAGAGCAAATCTAACTACGAACCTAAAGAGCGCCAGGTTACCATCCATATATATATATATATATATATATATATATATATATATATATATATATATATATATATATGGATTTTTGATAGCCATTTACATCCAAGGATGTCCCTCTACTAGAGCGGCTAGTTAATCCCTGTTTCAGACTTCCGCTCAGGCACATTTCTGTTTGTTGAACACTCAGTGAGCCCACCTATGGTTTATACGGCAACTATGATGAGTATTATGATTTTTTATTTAAACGTTGTCTTATTTATACTATCCTATTACAAGGTAACCAAAAAAGTTCTGTCCGTTTTTTGATTAGTCATTAAATGAAGTTGAAATATATATGAAATGCGTGTAGCAATTGTTTTCAAATTCGGACAGCCGGAAGTAGGAACATCAGACGTTATAAAAAGCACGCGCTCCGTGCCCGGCCATCCGTTATCAGCCGGACAGCTGTGGGAAGGATGGAAGTGTCTAGAGATCTCGTTCGGGGCTGTTTGCTTTATGTTATGGGGTCCACCCTTTTCGGATATAATGGACTCGTCCTGCTTCCATAAAATAGCCACAGTCAGGCAGAGAAGGGGAGTCGTACGGGAGTCGTCTGTGAGTGTCGGATGGAGTGAAGTGACCTCTTGTATAAGTCAGTTACAAGCACGTAGACTCTAAGGAAGTCCTACTTCGAGACTGTATATATCTATCTGTATTTGCTACAAACCGTGTTCCTGGATTTTACTAACAGCATTACCTTTTGTATTTTGTGTAAATACATTTAGTTTCTTAAGCTTAAATACTTGCGTTTGTCATTTATTGGATAACTATTTTTCAAGCGGGATCCACAACAAGTTGGCGAACGAGGATTCGAAACTCACGCGGAAAAGAAAAACTTTTCGTACGCCTAACCAACAACAACTTGGCCACAAAGATTCAAACCCAAGCGGAAAAGAAAAAGCATCAACAAATAGAGAAATCCTTCCCTCGTCGTCCAACAACAAATTAAAAAAAGAAATATCTAAAACAATTTTCGAGGAGTAAAAATACAGAAAATTGAGTTATCATGGAGGATTATAAAATATGTTGGTAGAACTAATAAAGCACCAAAATGAGCAACAGTTACAGCTACAAGAAATATGGCAAAAACAATTATTACAAACGCAAAAGGAAAATCAAGATAGACAAACAGAACTCCAGGAACTAATATTGAAAGTAGCAGGCAACAAGAAATTAGATATTGAAAAAGAAGCAACATTTTCGCAAGACGCAGTGTAGAATAACATAGAGATTTTCAAATATTCTCTAGATGAGGACAAAAATTTTGGAGATTACTTCAGAAGACATGAAGACATTGGACAGAAGCGAAAAAGCTACGTCTATTTCTTAGAAAATTGGGAACTGAAGAATATACAAAGTTCGTGGATTATATCTTGCCAAAAAGGACGAACGAATTAAAATTTGACAAAGCAGTGACATGTCTTAAAGAACTCTTCAGCCCCAAAACATCACTCTTTCATAGGAGGTGGAAATGCCTTAACCTGGTAAAGGGCGTTAATGAGGATTATTCCACGTTTGCCGCAATAGTAAATAAACATTGTGACGACTTCAAACTAGCGGAATTAACACCGGACAATTTTAAATGTCTCATCTTTGTTCAAGGGCTAGTTTCTACAAAAGACAGCGAAATGCGTAGAAGGATGCTGGCAAAATTACAAAATGAACATGGTCTAACATTACAGCAATTAGCAGAAGATTGCCAGATATGTTTAAACATTAAGAAAGACGCAAAGGACATTGAAGAATCGGCTGTTTCTCATATACGTAAGTTAAACACAAATCTACGTTCTTCACCCTCCCCGGAAAGAAAAGTAAAAATTTACGACAATGAAAAAAGATTCTCACCCTCCCCGGAAAGAAAAATAAAATATTATGATAAGAGAAAAACTACAACATACAGGACAAATTATGACGAATATCGAAACAAATATAAGCCCCCTCCAGCAGCATGTCATCGATGTGGAGGATTACATTGGAACAAGGATTGCCGCTTCAGATATAAAAACTGACATGAATGTGGAAAAAAGGCCACAAGGCATCCCAATGTAGAAATAGAAAAGATACTAATAGAATAATGATGACAACACCAATGTAAGAAAATATGTAGAACTGGAAATTTTAAACAAAAAGATTAAATTACAACTGGATTCGGGTTCCGACCTCACGATAATCAACTTACAGACATGGAAAAAACTCAATAGACCTACGATGTTACACACTCAAAAAATTGCCAAATCGGTTACAGGAAAACGAATAAAATTTGAAGGAGAAATAATAGTGAATGATAAATTTCACGGTAAAACAAAAAAACTGAAGATATACGTCATGAAAGATACTGAAAACTTTTGGGACCTACCTATTAACTCGTTTTGCAAAAAGTTAGAGGTTGAAAAATCAGATGCCATAAAATTGAAGGAAGAATTACACAAGCAAGTTCCTGAGGTATTTTCAAGCGGGTTGGGACGATGCAACAAATTTAAGGCCAAAATAGAATTGAAAGAAAACGTCCAACCAATTTTTAGAAAGAAGCGAAATGTCCCGTTTGCTACGATAAAAAATAGATAAAGAATTGGAGAGACTTGAACAAACTGGGATGCTATCTAAAACAGAGTTTAGTGAGTGAGCTGCGCCGGTGGTTTACGTTAAAAAGAAGTCGGGAGAAATTCCCGTATGCGCAGATTTTTCGACAGGACTCAACAAGGCAATAAAGGACCACCATTACCCACTACCGAGCAAGAGCAAAAATCAATATACACCGATGGTGCCAAAGAGATCATTCAAACCTGAAGAACGGGTTTATTTCAAAAATCTTAGAAACAATATGTCGTACTGGGAGCCGGGTACAGTAATCAATAGAATCGGAAATCTAATGTATACCATAAAAGGCTAAAAGTTCACATACAGAAGACATATTGACCAGCTACAGAAAAGACGAATTGAGGAACCAAGCTCGTCATCCGCAGAAAATGACGACACTATGGATACAATCTTTGAAGCGTTTGAGATACACAGACCGCAGGAAAATACAGTAATGAGAAGGTCAAATAGGAAAAGAAAATTCGTCGAACCACTAATCATCAACCACAAGAGACAAAAATATTAACTCACCTCAAAAAGGGATCTAAGAAGGGGGGTGTTACAGGGGTCCCACCTTTTTTCGGATATAATGGACTCGTCCTGCTGCCACAAAATAGCCACAGTCAGGCAGAGAAGGGGAGTCGTACGGGAGTCGTCTGTGAGTGTCGGATGGAATGAAGTAACCTCTTGTAGAAGTCAGTTACAAGCACGTAGACTCTAAGGAAGTCCTACTTCGAGACTGTATATATCTATCTGTATTTGCTACTAACCATGTTCCTGGATTTTACTAACAGCATTACCTTTTGTATTTTGTGTAAATACATTTAATTTCTTAGCTTAAATACTTGCGTTTGTCATTTATTGGATACCTATTTTTCAAGCGGGATCCACAACCCTTTACGACTTCAAAGTGGGCTTATGCTCAGCTGCATCAGGTCGCCGCATATGTCAAGCGTTTGGGGATAGTGCTGTGGATGAACGTTCTGCAAGGCGTTGGTTTCAAAAATTCAAGTCGGGAGATTTTTCGCTCCATGATGAGCCTCGCAGTGGACGACCACAGGTCTTGAATGACGGAGTCTTGAAGGTGGCCATTGAAGAGGACAGTAGTCTAACGTGTGGTGAACTTGCAAGACAGTTCAACGTTTCCGATGAAACAGACTTCACCTGCACCGCCTAGGTAAGACGTACAAACTGAGCAAGTGGGTTCCGCAAACGCTGTTGGAGGTCCACAAGAGACAACGAGTGGCAGCCTGCGTATCGCTGCTTTCTCGCCACCGTACCGCATCCTTATTCAATCGAGTGCTTACCAGTGATGAAAAGTGGGTTCTGTACGAAACTCTCAAGCGTTCCAGACATTGGTTGTCTCTTCAGGATGCTGTCCCTCACACCGCAAGACCGCCTATGCACCCACGCAAGATTATACTTTGTGTCTGGTGGACAGGTCGTCAAGTGGTTCATTATGAACATCTATCAACGGGCCAAACGGTCAGTGGAGACCTATACTCGCACCAATTGAAACGTGTGCAACAGGCATTGCGCAAGAAGGAGCCAACACTGGTGAATCACCTCCATGACAACGCCAGGCCGCTTGTCGCGCGAGTGGTCAGGGATACCATACAGCAACTTGGGTGGGAGACTTTGTGCCATCCACCTTATTCACCTGATCTTGCGCCATCCGATTACGACCTCTTCCACTCCTTGGGTAATCATCTTCGTAGGATATCCTTCACCAATGAAGCAGACTTGTGCAAAGCCCTCACGGACTTCTTTGCGTCACCCCCCAGCCCCGAGTTCTACCGCAAGGGCATTGAACAGCTGGAGACACGTTGGCAGAAGGTGCTGGATGCCGATGGCGATTACTTCGAAGACTAAATATAAGTTACACATAGTGTGAAGCGTTTTCTTTTTTTCCTTTAAAAAACGGACAGAACTGTTTTGGTTACCTTGTAATTTATCATTTATAATTTATTACTTAATTGTTTGTAAGCAAATGGGATAAATTAGTTACTTTATCATATCCACCGATCGTGGGTTCATGATTAAACCATAATGAATAGTCAATTGAAGCTTTTTGGATTTCTATAAAATAAGAATATATGTCAATATCTAAAAATCTCTGTGTATTTTCCTACCGTTTGCAACAATATAATTATGTGAAGTAGGTTTTTCTGCTCTCACCACAATTAAGGGCAAAAAGAGAGAAACTCTTTAATATGTTGACAAGGAAATGAGTTTGCATATCAGACATACGTCCAAGTATTGAAGAATTCGCTAAGACTCATCAGGTTTATGTTTCTCATTAACACAAGAATGAATAAACTTAAGGTATTTTTCATTTTATATTTTTTTTATTGCATTATTTTTTTCTGCAATATTTGACTTCATTATAACATATATTTCCGAAATTTGTATATAGTGCACCTAAAATTATTGGTAGGACTTCAATTGCGTCGCGACTTCAAAAAGTTTGAGAACCACTGGACTAAGTCAAAGTAAATTATGAAGGATTGCTAAGTGACGTATTTTAAAACAAGAGGGTAAATGTTGTAAACTGATCTTTTTCTTTATATATATATATATATATATATATATATATATATATATATATATATATATATATATATATATATATATATATATATATATATATATATATATATATATATATATATATATATATATATATATATATATATATATATATATATATATATATATATATATATATATATATGTTCGAAAATTCCTTGACATACACAAATCATCAAGAAACACATATATTAACAGGCACGGTGGAGTAATGGACAGCGGCTAGGATTGAGGAACAAATTAGCCGAGTTCGAATTACAGTCGAATCCATTACATTCACTTACGTTAGAACACCGGGGAAAGAAATTTGAATATCTTACGGTTCTCTCCAGCTATGAGTAAATAGCAGGACAGACTGGTTATATAGCCTTGGATGGCAACTGGTCTAGAAGAAGGAAAACTCTGAATTCAAAACCTGCGGAGGGTGAATGGAGTCTCTTAGCCTTGGTTGGCAATCCATTTAGTGTTGGTGTCACGATAAAAACACCCTTGGTAGCCCTAGCTTAAGCATCAAGAATTCAGACCGGTTGACAAGATTATGAATTACACCAATCAAAATATTGGTGAGTTCAATCTATACTTCCGCAAGATGATGATGATGATGACATATATATACGTACATGTTTCATGTATGTGTGTGACGTCAATCAACCTGATGTCGACATAAATAACAACAGGAGGAAAATATACATGTTAAATGCAAACATCTTCTTACGTACACAATTAATATTACACGCCAATTCCGAATAAAACGGTGTGAATTTTTCTTGGCTGATTAAAATTAATGCGATCCACTGAAAGGAAATAATAAAAAAAAAACACTGTAAAAGAACATGTGATATGAGAGGCAAATCATGGAATTTTCATAATGTGACGTCAAATGCAGTAATATGTCTGTTCTTCTATCGAGCCAAAGCTTAAAAAAATCCGTTGCTTCGTCACATCTAGGGAAATTACAATAGTTTCTATCTATCTATCTATCTATCTATCTATCTATCTATCTATCACGTTCTGTTCATTATCTATTATCTGTTCATTTTCTATCTATCTATCTATCTATTTATCTATCTAGTCAGGTCTTCAATATCTATCTATCTATCTATCTATCTATCTCTCAATATATATCTATCTATCTTTCTATCTAGTCAGGTATTCTATATCTATCTATCTATCTATCTATCTAACACATTCTGTTCATTATCTATCTATCTATCATGTTGGCAGGAATGTTATTTTCCATTTTATCGTGTATATTTCAAATGAAGTTACCAATAATTATAGAAATATTTCATCTTGTATATTAATCCTTTTTCATCCTATTATTCATTTCCATCTGTTAAGATAAATATACATGTCGTGCTCGCCAAATTAATTAGGTTTTGAAGTAAAATAAATGTCCATCTTATGTTCAAACTCTTCAATTGATGTCAACATTAAATCATCCGTAAGTTTCTGCAAACACCTAAACAAGTGATAGCTAGAAGAAGCAAAGTTGAAAATATAGCATGCAGAAATTCTGCGCAACCGAGTTACCGATAAGAGATCTTTAGTCAGACATATAGGGTGAGGAAATGGCATTACCGTGATGGAAGATTACTCGCCTTCTGTTGGACTAAGGATGGTTGCTTTCTGATCAAACCCGCTACCAGACGAAGAAGTTGGTGGCAATCGTGATCGACGTTGATTGTTTGATTATCTTCTAACCGTTCAAAATTGATGATTCCTTGGAAATATCCCCATGATCTTTGGATTAAGTTCTCCTGTCGGTTACTGAGCAGGTCTGTTTCCTCGACAGATCCGCTGACGACAGTACTTGGTAAAGGATGCTTTTCACATCACCAGTAACAAGACTGTCCAAACGTTGACATTTTGCAAGTTGACTTTTTTAAACGATCGACATATTGTTTGTATTATCGATAAACAGGTCAGTGCAAAAAAGATTTTTTTAAAACTAAAAACTTTCAAAGATAAACACGGAGTAATTAAATTACATATGTACTACGAAGCTGGGTGCCTTATTTAGGAGGTGCCAGTCAGTTGAAGTAATAAAAAAAATTAATCATTTAAAATGGCCGATTTGTTACATGCACCTACCATTTCAAAATAACGAAAGTTATTTAATAAACGCTAGATAGATAGATATTAGGCATTTCAAAATAAAAATGAAAAATGCTATTTAACATAAGCTACTATATTTAAAGTATTATATATATATCCATATATCTATCTAATATATATATATATATATATATATATATATATATATATATATATATAATTCTGTGAATATATATATACCGATTTCAATAATCTGATCATTTCTCTCTTTATATATATATATATATATATATATATATATATATATATATATATATATATATATGTATGATATAACGGTTTAAATCCTGGGGTTCACGCCTTTGCGATCGACAGAGAAACCCAGGGTCACAAACTCACATTAATATAACTAAGTATGTTAGCGTCCTTTCCAATGAGACAAAAACGCATCCATAATACATAAATAATATATACGAAATTAAAATTTACACACAATCACACACACACACACATATATATATATATATATTATAAACACACACATATTTTAAATTCATTTTGGTAAATGGGTTGAAAATATTTAAAATCACCAGAATGTATGGTTATATTTAATTTTAAATATTACTCAAAATTTTTGGGAATGAAAATGGTTAACATGTTATTTAATTTTAAAAGTTAAATTAAAATTCGTGTTAATATTTTCCATTTTTGAAACATCACGTTAAACAATCTAAAAAATTTTAAATCTAATTTATAATCAATCTTATATAATGGAATTTTTTTCAATTTAATTAAATAACAGTGGCGTTTTTTTCCCTCAACCATTTTTTATATTTTGTTTTATATTTAATAAACCAACCTCGAAGTATACAATATTCCTTTTAAACATATTATATATATATATATAATTTATTTAACATATATATATATTTTTACATTCATCTTTTTAACACCGAAAACTTTTTATAATTTTAAACGTGAATATTATTCATCCAGACAGCATCAATAAAATGAAATATTTCATCCAGAAGCATCATGAAGAAAGGATTAAATAAAAGATTTGCTGTAACCCTTGCAAGTCAGATCACACACCAAGTCACATGATGTACGAACTTGTTCAATCTGTTAGGAAAAACGCTTGGCTATTTCATTCTATTTCAGTTTTACTGCTATCCCGTCATTCATTTCTTCCGTGTATCCTTTCACACCCCTTTTCTCTCTCTCTCTCTCTCTCTCTCTCTCCCTCTCTCCGTATCTTACTCCCCCTCTATCACTCTTTTATGCTTTAAAAGAAATTATATTAAAAAAAAATCTGTTATTTTTCTTTCTTCCTTTTCCATTTTCTTCACCTTCTGTTAATCTAGTATATAATTCCAGATGAATTATTTTCAGTCTCAAGGTTTTTCAGGTTTCGGCCTGAAGAGATGAATATAAAAATATTCAAGAAATAAATTATAACCGGAATGGATCGTTAAGATTTTTTCTTGATTTATTATCTCTCTCTCTCTCTCTCTCTCTCTATATATATATATATATATATATATATATATATATCTATGGATGACATATATATAATATACAATTAACCCGGATATAAGAGAGTTGTCAAATCCGGAGAAAAGTCTCATATATCCGGGTTCTCTTATATCCGGGTTTGGTCTATTTTGTTTAGGTAAAAGTATGGCTCTAATTTGGGACCAGAAAATCTCTCTTATATTCAGGTTTCTCTTATATCCGGGTCTCTTATATCCGGGTTACACTGTATATATATATATTATATATATATATAAATATATATAATTATCTTAATTATTTTAGGATTTGTTAATACATACATATATATATATATATATATATATATATATATAAAGAAAAATATATACGGAAAAAACAAACAAAAGTCCTTATATGCAATTATGCTGTTTTAATGTTAATATGTCAACGTCGGACATATATATATATATGTATGTATGTATTATCAAATCATATATGGATGTGCGTGTGTGTGTGTGTATTCTTTTCTCTTCCCGATCATTATTAATGTTTCTGTTCCTAATTCTTCCCCTCGCTGTGTGGAAGAATTAGGAACCTTGTGATTTAGTGTCTTTATTGCCTTCCATAGAGTTATACAACCAAAAAAATTGTAGGTACTAGAATAGGTATAGCTATATATGTAGGTAAATATCTATATCAGTATATAGGTAGGTCCTATTTGTATGCATGTTGTTATTGAGTTAGTTTGGTATGTAGGTAAATTTGTATGTATGTATGTATGTATGCAGGTAGGTAGGTATTCGAATAGGTATCTCTATCTATAAAAGGCAGGATGTGTGTGTGTGTGTAACGAATGCACAGCCGCAATTTTTGACGGATTTGCACCAAAATTTACCTGCACATTCTCCAAGTTAGTGGGAAGGCCAAGACCGACTTTGCATTTCCAAACTCCCATCAATAGTGGAAATAATCGATTTTTTCATGCTTCTACTGTAGTTTTCATGTATATTTATTTTCTACTGATCCAGAAATTAAGATAATAACTGGCTGCCACGAATAGGCAGGAAGATTCTATTGACCAGCGTGAGAGCCAACAACTGACTGATACGAATGTTAACTAGCAGTTTAACTGAATGTATGGATTGCTTTATGTATATATTTAGAGTTATAGGAATTATACTCATTGATAATACAATTATTATAGCCTCATCCATATGTAAAAAAAAAGGCTAAAAACAATGGATGCATTATTAATAAAAAAATGTATCAATTATGAACAGGGCCAAAATGTACTGACCGTATATGTAAAATAAAACATTCCTATAACTCTTATTAAAAAAAGGCAAAAAACAATTGAAGCATTACTAATAATAAAGAAAAGGTATCAGCTATGAACAGGACCACAATATGCTGACCGTGTTTGGAAAATAAAATATTCCTATAACTCTTATTAAAGAAGTCTAAAAACAATAGAAGCATCATTAATATTAAACAAATGGTATCGACTATGAACAGGGTCACAATGTGCTGGCCGTGTTTGAAGAATAAAACATTGCTATAACTCTTATAAAAAAGGCTAAAAACAATGAAAGCATTATTAATAGTAATAAAAATAGTCTTAACTATGAACAGGGCCTCAATGTCTTGATCTTGCATGTTTATTTTTATTAAGTCATTGACAGTTCTTGTCAAATATACGGTTTGGTTCCTAAATGAGATTTTGTTGTGTATGATACACCTAATTTACATAAGCGGACTACCGACAATATAAATATGGGTTGGTACCGGAAGACGGGGAAAATAGTAGAGATTAAGAAATTGAATCCAGAGACTCTGCCCGACTGCGATTTAGTCAACCCATTATGCAGGAACAGTCTTCCCAAGAATATACCAAACTAACTGTAAATATTGTGTACCTATTCTTTGTTTCAATACATTTTGTTAACGTACATTTTGTGTTGTATTATTCCATGCTTATTTAAGCTTCAACAGATTTCATGTCCCTAACCGTTGCAATAAATTCACGAATACCTAGGACAATTCAAAGGCAAATGTCTGCTTAAATGCTATCTTTTATATTAAGCAGAATGCAATTCATAAGATGTTGCAGTTGGCAGTGAATCTTTGAACAGCCACAATTCACATTCTATACTAATTCACTGTTCTGATAATATCAAATTATGGTTAAGCTCAATATAAAAATACGTGGCGCATCTCAAATTATCCAAACAATATTTAGCGATTTTCGTCGTTTAAATAATGTATCCTATAAAAGAACACAATGAATATTTCAGATTGTTTTTTATGTATGATCTTCTTCGTGTCAGATCATGGCTCTCCACACAATTGCAGATCTTAGTAAAGCTTGACGTTTGATCAAGTCGACCTCCCAAATGTATCCATTCACATTGGTTTATTTAAAAATGTTTGTTAAAAGAAATTAATTCCATTGACATGTTTCATAATTTCTGGGTGCCTTATTTAGGATGCCATCTAGTTGAACCAATTACGTGTTAATTAATCATTTAAAATGGCCGAATTGTTACATGCGCCTAACATTTTTAATTAGGCATTTTTAAAAAAAGTATTTAATAAAACAATCATATTAAAGTATTTAACTATCTATCTATACATATATATATCTATCTTATCTGCATCTATCATTATCTATATATATATATATATATATATATATATATATATATATATATATATATTTTTTCTAGCTTTATCTATCTATCTATCTATCTATCTATCTAGTCTGTACATATCTATTTACATATTATAAATCACAATCTCAGGATGTTTATACGTATATATATATATATATATATATATATATATATATATATATAATAGACTGAATTTTCAACATAATTTTACTTATAAATATACTTTTAGATACAACATTTCAAATATATTTAAAACAGACTAAAACTAGATAGATAGAATAGATATAATAATATTTGGAGTTATTTAATTTATATATTATATATATATATATATATATATATATATATATATATTTAGATAGATAGATAGATTTTAGATAGATATAAATATATAGATATAGATTTTTGAGATAGATATGATTAAATTCTAAAATGCATAAATAGTTTTTTTAAATAAAATTTCTATTTTGAAATGCCAAATAAAATGGATTTTAATGTACAAAAAATTTTAAATTAATTTTTGTTTTTAATAGATGTATATTGAAATATATATATATATATATATATATATATATATATGTTTATATTAAAATCTTATATATTTCAATATCTTTAATATGAAATCTAACTATATATATAATTAAGACTTTATTATATATATATATATATATATATATATATATATATATATATATATATATATATATAATTTATGTGTGTGTGTGTGTGTTTTGTGTCTGTCTTATAAAAAAATATCTATTTATATTTATCTTTTATTTCAAATTTAAATAAAACATCTAACTATATATTTATTTTTTAAAATATAAAAAGTCTATCTATTCTATATCAATCTATCTATCTATATTATCTTATCTATCTATCATAGAGATAATAAATCAAATAATTAGATATTTGCAACTGCATATGCATCTATCAATGCATATCACATGGTATCAGGAAATAAATATATAAATAAAATATCATAATGTAATTCTATAATGAATTATACATGACATAAAATTGTCTATAAAAATATATATTAATAAATATACATATATCTATCTTTTGTAGCCATTTTTTCAAGATTCTATATAAAAGCAAAATAATTCAAAATCTGGTATATAACTATATATCATAAACAATAAAATCATATTTATTAAAAATATATGAATATATTTTTTTTGAAAAATTTTTAACCAACTTAACCAACCTATCTTCCATCAATCGTATTTCATCTATCTAAGAAATCTATCTATTCTATATATATATATTTCATATTTTATCTATCTAATTTTCATTTATTAAATATCCTGCTTTTAAGATTTCATCTTGTATATATCTTTTCTTATTGATAATAAACTTTGTATTTTTGGTTATACAGTATCTGCAAAGAATGACCTGGAAAGGTTTATCTATCTTTTTAATTTTTCTTGAATTTAAGTTCAATTCAATATATCTTATAATTATCAAATAAATTTATTTTTCTATCTATCTATCTATTTTATCTATCTATCTATTTATTTCTATATTTAGAAATCTATCTATCTTTCAAATATCTATCTATCTATCTATCTATCTATCTATCTATCTATTTCTATCTTTAATATC
>CAHIKZ030002187.1:850000-860000 GCA_903632075.3 Acanthosepion pharaonis | reverse complement strand
TCATCTATCTAAGCTATCCAAAGGAAAAAAAAAAAACTCCATCCTGGCGAATAAGCACTTTTCAAAATATGAGGTCCAGTATTTGCCCAGGGGTCCAGTTTGTCATTCTCACCCATTGCGTCTCCCTGAATCTGTTTCGTTTTTAATTTGCGTCAAGGGTAAGCCTCGGGTTGTCCTTGGTCGCATGTCACCCAAACCGCCTGCCCTGATCTCGCTGTGTTTAGTACCAGCAGCGCTGAGAACTTTCCACGCTTTGTTTGCGATCGCAATGCGTCAAGGAAAATTTTATAGTTCCCACGTCTCGCTTCCGGGGCATATGCAACGTGTTTTACAAAACGAAAAAAAAAAAAAGAGTACATTACAAATACTAAGAAATCTTTTTTTTTTGTCTTTATAAAATATTAGATTGTTCGACATGAAATTGCTGGGTTTGTCTTAAGCATTGCATTTTTTTTTTAACGCCCTCTCGAAAAAAAAATGATTTGAAGTGGATATATTATTTTGAAATAATATTTTTCATTGCACAGTAATTTTATTCCCTCCAGTCCCTTTAATATTTAGAATGTTTTTCAACAGATATATAAAATACTTGAAGATCATATTGAACAAATTCTATAGATATAGTACCTTACGAAAATCTGACGTCAGTTTTTAATATCTTTTTTTTTTTTTCCAGTTCAGCATTTATTGTAATAGTAATGGTAATTATTATATTGGAAGAGGAATGATATAAAATCGTGAAAAATATTCCAAAATAAAATCCCAGAAAGAATAAAATAAATGAATGTGAACGATAAAGAAATAACGTAATGTTCGGCTTTTTTTTGATAACATCTTAAATTGGTAACTATTCATAATTGTCTGCTATCAAAAATAACAGTAATAGGTATCTGTACCAATTCTTTTTCAGGAAACATTCAGCATTTATTTAACTAGTAGCCAGGACTGCTGTCGGTTGAAAATTTATTAAAAAATCTTTCTGAGAAAACAATTTTTAAAGAAAACAAATGTCTCAAGACCGATAGCTGTTATAGCTCTTTCAAGTAATGACGGTCTCTTCCTTCATAAGTATTTATTTCAAGTAGTGTATAATGTCAAAATAATGATTATATTCGTCTCTATCTCTGAGATGAGGTATTATGTTTACTTGCTTTATTTACATTATTTGGATTGTTATCCTCATCTTCATCGCCATATTCACAACGTTTCGGCCTCTATATCTCTGAGATGAGGTATTATGATTAATTTCATTATTTACATTATTTGGACTGTTATCCTCATCTTCATCGCAATATTCACAACGTTTCGGACTGTTATCCTCATCTTCATTACCATATTCACAACATTTCGGCCTCTATATCTCTGAGATGAGGGATTATGATTACTTGCATTATTCACATTACTCGGACTGTCATCCTCATCTTCATTACCATATTCACAACATTTCTGCTTCTCTATCTCTGAGATGAGGTATTATGATTACTTGCATTATTTACATTATTCGGACTGTTATCCTCATCTTCATTGCCATATTCTCAACGTTTCGACAGTTGTACACACCGGCCTTCTTAAGTTAATTGGAATTTCGTCCACCGGGGCAGATTGATTATATGTCATTATTTTATCTTCGAGTTACGTGTGATATCCATTTTAGTTGTTTATCCTGATGCAAGTCTTCAAGTGATGTGATGTCTGAGATTTGCCACAGTTCTTTGTTTGTGAGTCTGTAGCGCCAGCCGAGAAGGTTTGAGAAGTGTGTTCTTCCACAAGACTCGTGGGCCCCAATCGATGAAAGCCATTTTTCACCATCGATCTAAGAAACGTTGTCGTACACAGCTGACAGTTTAAATATTTCTGAACGGTTTTGACGCCCTGCATAACATCTACATGAAAATCTCGTTGTGACAAGGTTATTTAAGAACATGACTCGAGTTTTCAGGTTAATCTTTCAGTTCTGTAGAAATTGGCGGTGTTGTGTGAAACTACTCCTAATTTGTTATAAATGATCCATACGCCGTGATATTTGGAGTGTTTAATATTTACTAATTGCACATGCTGAATTTTTAAGATGAATTCAATGTAGATACCGCCATTGCTCTCATTCCAATATTTTATTTTGTCCAATTTCCGCTTCCGTTTAACACATTGACTGCCAAGAAGATAATTTGTGCTTAGCAGATTTAGCATGACACCAATTACATGCTTTCTTTTCCTGACTAGGTGTTACCTAGGACTTTGCATTCTCTGAAACATTTTAATCTGCGCGCGCCAACAACGTGCTTATTCACGGTGATACTTTTAATGCCAAAGCAATGTCAAGAATCAGCTCATAAAAAATTTTATTGCCTGAGTTGGCTACTATAAAGTTAACGATTGCCACCATATTTCAAAACTGACCTGTGACAGGCAACGTGTTAAATATGTCCATTTTCATAGCATCAGACAGAAACCATTGTAAAACGATTCCACATAAGATCTTCGGATTGTTTACCGCAACATTTCGACCGAAAAATTCTAAGCATAATGGTGCTATAAACCGTTTTCTTGTAAGGAAATATTAGACAGTCATTGACCGAGCAAATAGCGCTACTCGAGTTACGCTTTCTTTTCACTGTTTAGTCATCAGGCTTGGATCAAAGTGTAGAATCTGTTCTCCTCATCTCTAATGCTAATGCTAATATCAACCGTTTCCTTATAAGGAAAAATACGACAGTCATTGATTGAGCAAATAGTGCTACTCGAGTTACGCTTTCTTTTCACTGTTTTGTCATTGGGCTTGGATCAAAGTGTGGAATCTGTTTTCCTCATCTCTAAAGCTAATGTTAATATCAACCGTTCCCTTATAAGGAAACATTCGACAGTCATTAACGAGTTTAACCCGCTTGACACCATTTTTCATAAGAATTACAAAAAAGAAAAACCTTTTGAGTTATTCAGATAAAAAGAGAACAGGTTGCAATCGTTTTGTGTCCGACCCAATGTCTTCCCAAATGAGCAATGGTGAGAGGAAATAAATGATTCAGGCGTTCAGTAATGCTACTAACATTCATACTCTAGCTTCCACCTGCAAAGTCCATTCGAGAGCCATCAAGAGAACGATGAATAAGTTTTAAAAGAGGAAACATTAGAGAGGAAAGCTAACAATGGGAATAGGGATCGTCATTTCAACTTAGAGCTAAAAAAAAATTTGAAATGATCTTATAAATGATCGATTATTTTGTTATTTTGGTTAATATATCTATATCAAATATATATTTATTTATGCCATATATAAATGTTTATAGTATTTACATTAAGAACATAACTACTGTCAGTTACTATACTGGGTTTATAACACAAAAATAATCCCTTCCGATCTAAAGACAATCGTATTTAACGGACTATCCCCTATCAGTCCGTTGATGAGAGGTTTGTCTGTATATTTATTTTCTACTATATTTTTCTCTTTCGCTGTATTAAATTTTCTCTTAATATTTGCTTCAGTAGTTGTATATACCGTGTGTCACAATAAATTTGTCCAAATCTTGTAACAATATGGGGTAGTTGCCCACCCCCGAAAATGTTTAATATCATAAAAACCACTAATTGAGTTTTTTTTTACAAGGTTTTTAGCTTTAGGCATTTTGAAACCATTTGTCGTCAGGATCACAGAAACCCCTGAAATATTCAGCTAGAAAGAGTAAAAAAGATCATTCATGCCTTTTAGTAATGGTAGCAATATTCTTACCTTGGCTTCCATCTTCAAAGTCTATTCAAGGACCATCAAGAGAACGGTGAATAAGTTTAAACAAGAGGGAAGAGTAGAGAGGAAAAGTGGACCAGGAGGTCACAACGGGAAGAGGGATCATTATTTCAGAGCGAAACAAAAAAGTCAATTAGAAATAATCTAACTCGATCCATAAGATCTTTAGCAGGCGAGATAGTATTTTCACCTAGGACCCGTCAAAGTGCAGTGAAAATGACTTGAAAATGTAATCGTACGAGTAATATGTGTGGTACCATGTTTTTCCAGGACAAAAACTTAGGTTAGAAAGGGTGAAGAAAATATTAAATAAATTGGGAAATGATCCTAGAATAATATATATATATATATATATATATATATATATATATATATATATATATAATATTTATTTAAAAATATGATTCCAACATTGGAATCATATTTTTAAATAAATAATTATATTTATGCTCTACTTTTGTATCGAGCACTTACTTTTAAAAAATAATAAAAAAACTAAGAAATTTGGATTATTTATCTATTTTACACACACACACACACACACACACACATATATATGTGTGTGAAAAAGTGTATATAAATATAAATAAATATATATATGTATAATTATTTATATATTATAAATCAGTTTGTCTGACGACCGCTAAAGCGTGAAACCCAGGGTCACAAACTCACATCTATCCAACCAAATATATATATATATATATATATATATATATATATATATATATATATATATATGAACTTAATTTCAATCCTTCATGAGCTTCCGATCCTTAGCTGTGATTAATTAATGAGGAATATGTAATTTTTGTTTATTATCAATTTCATCACGATATTTCTATAAGCTTGGAGAGTAATTATAAATTCTTATTGCTCTAAGTAGAGTCTACTAGTGTTATAAAAACCTCAGAGAATTCCAGTAAGATATCTTTAATCATTTCTACGGTTCAAAGCTTAATCTAACAATTGGAGAATTTTCCTTTGACGCGATTTGATTTCAAAATAATTTTTAGATCCGGGATTCTAACACCGGAGGAATACCTCAACCGAATGGGTAACTCACCCGGAGAGATAACTTACCCGGAGGGGTACCTCACCCGGAGGGGTACCTCACCCGGAGGGGATATCTGAAGGTATAATTTATTTTTTTTTTTTTTTTTTTATTTACAGATTTTCTTATATACATAACATTTGGTTGTCCTGGGTATGGCGCTGAACTACATCCGACAATGGGGTCTCTGATCGGGACGTTTTAGGAGCATGGAAACACCACTTGATTGCTGGTGTTCCCAGGTCAATAATGGCTCCGGGGTGGTGGCACCTGATGTGGTCCCAGCTATGAGCAAATAGTTAACCACCAAACTGGGCTCAAAACGTGTAAAAATAGTTTTTCATATCAGCAATACATTTTTGTAAAAAAATTATTACCAGCAATAAATTTTAGAAGAAAAAAATATTACCTGCAATATTGTTTTGGAAATTTTTTTACCAGCAACACATTTTAAAATATATATATATATTTGCTAGCAATGCATTTTTGAAAAAAATAACACCAATAGATTTTTTTGGGAAACATATTACCAGCAATAGATTTAAAAAAAAAAAATTTACCAGCAGTAAAAATATTGTCGGCATTAAATAATTGAGGTTGATATGACGTAAAAAACAAACTAAATCAAATATATATATATATATATATATATATATATATATAGATAGATAGATAGATAGATAGATAGATAGATAGATAGATGGATAGATATGAAATATTACCAGTAATAAAAATCTTGTCGGCATTAAATAACCTATTGAGGTTGATATGCTGTAAAACAAACCAAACCAAACCAAACCATATATTTGGAATGTGGCGACACGTTATATATATATATATATATATATATATATATATATATATATACATATATATATTATATATATACATTTAAATTACCAGACTGCAGGATGTACTAAATAATACGAAGACGCATGTGGTTCATGGAGGATGGGGCCCCAGCACCCTTTTTTTAAATTGGCATTGGCTGACATCTACCATGATAGACGAATAGGTAAGGGAGGATCGATTCCATGGTTTGCACGTTCACACGACCTTTGCGATTGGTTTATGTAGTAGACATTAATAATACACAGACGTCTCATCAACGTGTCGTGGTGGCTAGCGTAACCATTCGACACCGTGTGAGAATATTTGAAAGGGTCCGCCAGTCAATGATCCGACGGCTGAATGCGTGTGTAGACGTAAGCGGAAGCCATTTTGAACATTTATTATGAGATGCTGTGTTGAGGTACAAGGATGGAGTTATAGATATATTTATATGGACAGTTTGGTGTTAGTAACTCGCCCCCAACTTTGTAAAATTATTTTTGGTTCTTTGGTTTGGTTGGTTGGGTTTGTTTTTTGGCATTCAATGGGTTATTTAATGCCGACAAAATTTTTAGAATAGATTCGTATGAATAGAATATGTATTCTTTTGGTTTAGATTGGTTTGTTTATTTTGTTTTACTGCATATCAACCTCAATGGGTTATTAATGCCGACAACATTTTTAGGATAGATTCATAGAATAGAATATGCATTCTTTGGTTTAGATTGGTTTGGTTTATTTTGTTTTACTGCATATCAACCTCAATGGGTTATTTAATGCCAACAAAATTTTTTAGGATAGATTCGTATGAATAGAATATGTATTCTTTGATTTAGATTGGTTTGGTTTATTTTGTTTTACGGCATATCAATCTCAATGGGTTATTTAATGCCGACAACATTTTTAGGATAGATTCGTATGAATAGAATATGTATTCTTTGGTTTAGATTTGTTTGGTTTATTTTGTTTTACGCCATATCAACCTCAATGCCGATAAATATTTAATTGCTGGTAATATTTTCTTTCCAAATGAATTATCGTTGGTAATAGCTTTTCTATGAATGTATTGCTAGTAATAATTTTTTTTTACAAAGTATTTATTGTATGCATAAAACCTATTTTTATACTTTGACTCCAGATTTTGTGTCAACTATTTGCCCATAGCTGGGACCCTAACAGGTCCTACCACCCCGGGTCAGGGTGGACCTGGGAACACCAGCAATTAAGAGGTGGTTCTACGCTCCTTAAATCCTCATGATCAGAGACCTTGCTTTTGGATGTAGTTTACCGTCATACCCAGGACGGTAAAATTATTTTTTGATTGTTTATTTATCAGGTCTACCGTAAAATGTAAACTTTAATAATATCAATAACGAAGGATGTGCGTACATCTGGATATATATATATATATATATATATATATATATATATATATATATATATATATATATATATATATATATATATATATATATATCAAATAGTTTTACTTAATTTAAATACTAATGAAAAAATCTGGCTATTGGTTAGTGCAGTCCATATATTATAATGGGATTACTGATTTTTTTTTAAAACAATTCTATTTAAATTAAATGGGATTTACATTTTATATTTAAACGGGGGTTAACGGTATTAAAAATTGTATCAAAATAAACCTATGAAATATATATAAAAGGTTGATATAAGAAAATTATAAAAAGAAAAAGGTTATAACCTACAGTAGAACTTAATTTGCATATCTTATATTCATATATATATATATATATATATATATATATATATATAATCTGCATTCAAAATAATCAGTTGATAAGACACCAGAAGTGTTGAAACAAATTGGCTTTTTTGTAGTTATTTTATGATTATATTTATGTTATAATTTTCAATAAATAAATATATATATATATATATATATATATATATATATATATATATATTAAATCAAAAACTAATCAAATTATGGTTATAATTTATAACATTGGAATCGTAATCATGATCCAAATCATCAGCCCTACAAATTCAAAAAGCTTCTGTAATTTTTAAGTCTGATGAAGTGAATCGTGATTACGGTTCCAATGTAATAAATTAAAACCATGGAATATTTTTGTTTGATATTTTTATATTATATTTGTTCTGTCCTGTACATTGAGCTCAAATATTTTCTATCCTCTTGGACATATATATATATATATATATATATATATATATATATATATATATATATATAATTACGTTATGAAGAACTTAGTAAACCAATTGGTAATTCCAAGGAGGATGGAAATCCTGAGAGCTCAATGTGAAGAACAGAGCTAATATTTAATGAAAAACAGACACTTTAAGGTACCATTACAATAATTTATTTCACCAAAATCCTTTTTAAAGGATTTCGGATCATCAGGTAACATTCCAACAATGAAATGAAAGGAAAAATGTGATTAGAAATTGATGGGTAGTGTAATTTTTTTAATTAAACAGGGAGGGTGAAGGTGGCGGTTAAAGAGACAATACAAAGTATAGGAGGGTTAAATTTACATCTCTCTTAAATAAGCTTTATATTGGGGTAGGAGGAGTGACCTAACCTTGACCTATTTATATGGTTAAAGAAAACAGAAGTAATATGTAGGAATAGTGAGCAAAGGAAATAAAGTAAAAGAAAAAAAGAGAAAAAAATGGAAAAAAAAAGCAGACGTATCCAAATGAGTTTTATGGCAAAGAGAGAGGGGGAGAGGAAAGTGAATCGAAAGAGAGAAAAAGGGTAAAAAGACAGACGTATTCAAAAGAGTTTTATGGTAAAGAGAGAGGGGGAGAGGAAAGTGAATCGGAAGAGAGAAAAAAGGGAAAAAAAGACAGACGTATTCAAAAGATTTTTATGGTAAAGAGGGAGGGGGAGAGGAAAGTGAATCGAAAGAGGCTGTAATTTTGTTTTAACAAAATTATGTAAAAGATAGATTACAATGTTTGATAGAAAATTAGATGTCTAAAAGATATTAATTTAAGTATTTAATTGGAAGATATTAATTTAAGTATTTAATTTTTTAAGTAAATAGTTTAGGTATTTAATACAATTTAACTACTAATGTAATAAATATATTTATCGAGAACATATTAAAGAAATATTTAAAATTACAATAGTTCATTTACCCGACCAATTGTGTTTCCACAATATAGGAAGAAAATACGGTAACAATAACATCTATATTATTTTAATATCTAAAATAATTTGGGAATGCAATTTTTATTTATTGTTATATTGGCAAGGTTTTTAGGTTTCATTATTTAATGGTATTAGAGGTTAATATTAAAAGATTTTGTTTTTTCTCTTATATATATCTCACAAATATATTTCTATAAATTTATACATACATTATCTCATTAACAAGTACAAAAACACATAGACACACATGTAACAATATACAAAAAGATCATTCATCTTCATACATAAATTATATATACATTTCACAAACATAATCTATATTTTAATATTTGAAATTTATTTAGATTTAAGTTTGATTCCATAGTTAAAGTTTAAATTTAGGTAATTTTTTGAAGTGTTACATTTATTAAAGAAATTTATAATATTATTATTACTAGTTAAATAATGGTAAATTTAAATTTAAATTATCATTTTTAAAAAGAAATTCCCTTCAGAAGATAAAAATATACTCAACAAAACTAATTATAGAGAATTACAAGATAAGATGATATTAAATATTAAGAATAGTAAATTTAAATGCCATTATAATGATCAAATTTCTTCCATTTAAAACCAAATCATGCCCGTATACACACATATACCCATATACATACACACACACATATTTACACACACACACATATATATAAATATATACACATACATACACATACACATACATACACATATACATATATATGCATATATATATATACAAATCTATTTATCAATCTATTATCTATGTAACCATTTATACATCTATATATACACACATATGTATACAGGCATACCTCATTTACACATACACACCCTGTATTACATATACAGCCATATACATTTGTTCACACATATATACATACATAAAAAAACATATACCACATTATATACACACGATTCTATATATATATATAAAAAAACGTATATGAATCTTTTTAATATCTATCTATCTATCTATCTATCTATATCTCTCTCTCTTCTCTCTTTATCCTTATATATATATATATATATATATATATATATATATATATGCACTTATAGCGCTTTTTTCATAACATTCAGCACTGTTATTCTAACTCCTAAGAATAAATATACTTTACATACGGGCAAGTAGTTGTGCGTGTATGTATATTTTTCATCCTATCCATATCTATGTATATATTGTTATATATATATATATATA
>CAHIKZ030002187.1:822500-845000 GCA_903632075.3 Acanthosepion pharaonis | reverse complement strand
CGAGTAGTGACGACCATCGAACGACCGGGACACAGGCTGGTGGCAGCGACTAAGAGTCAACCCCAAAACGCCGGTGGAAGAAACATTAAAGCTTCGGGCCGCCACTGGGCTTTGACCACGGGCCGACAGCTCGGCCTCACATAGACACATGCACTGGGACTTTTCTTCGGAATCATGGTGGAAAAAGTATTCTAAATCCTAAATGAAATAATGAAAGAACGTGTACGGCAGAGCACAGATGTAAGTAAAATCGGTGTTGGAGCGGAAAAAACGCACAAGTGACTCCTGTTGGCAGGAATTTGAAATAACAGCTGCTGTAAATACTTTTTTAATTACACACACACACACACACACACACACACACACACACACACACACACATATATATATATATATATATATATATATATATCAAGTATATAATTGGTGTATACGGAATGAATTCCAATAACCAACAATTATATTCTTAAAATAGTGCTCAATACAAAGTGGAGCACATAAAATTATTTATTTAAAAAAAAAATATAACATAAATATGTTATAAAATCACTACAAAAATAGCCATTTTGTTTCAACACCTCCGTTGTCTTATCAAGTGATGATGCTGAATGTAAAATAAATCAATTATTTTACCTTCAACATCATCACTTGGTAAGACATCGGAGGTGTTGAAAAAAAATGACTATTTTGCACTGATTTTATAACATATTTATCTTATAATTTAAAAAGAAAATATATATATATATATATATATATATATATATATATATATATATATATATATATATATTTTTGAGGAATATAAATAAATAAATATATATATATATATTTTTTTATTATATCTCTATATATAAATATATATGTATATATATGTGTGTGTGTGTGTGTAATATGCATAATTTAAGTTTATTTAAATATGGTATGTTTTTACTGTTATTTTAATGCATTGACGTTTCTAATGTTTTCAATAGCCGACGTAAACTCGAGTAAAGCGACGTAAGTCGAGTTTTATTTTTCCATATAATATTTAAGAAAAACCGACGTATCTTCGAAAATGACTGAACTCGAAATGACATAAGCCGCGGTATCACCGTATTTTAGTTGTGGCTGCTTTGTACAGTTCTCATTCTAACCTGAAGAAGCTTATCTAAGGAAGGCGTAAGGCGTTGTCAAGAAAAACGCTGCCTGATTTCACTACTACTGTTTCGTATTCTATATATTTTTCAAATCTTTCCTATACATTTCTTGAGATTATTGACAACACTTTCTATGTATTTACCGGAAATCCAAGAAGGGAATTTGAGTGGTAATAATTAAATCTGATACTGGTAATATTAACCCTAGCCTACAAGAAAAAAGAAATGGAATTCACAATCTGAGGATCCTGTACTGCTTTCTGTTAACATTTCCAAACTCCACTAACCCTAACCACTAACGATAAACATAAACACTAACAATAAACATTAACCCTATTTCTAACCACTAAACTAAGACAAACTACTACCAACTGACACTAACTCTAACACTAAGACTAAAGAGTAAACCTAACCCATAAACTAACCCTAACAAGTAACGCTAACCCTAAACATAAACATAAACCTAACACTAACCACTAACACAAACCCTAACCTAAATACTAAACCTAACTCTAACCACTAATCTTAACCCTAACGCTAACCACTAGCCCTAACCATAAACCTAACCCTAAACACTAATCCTAACCACAAACACTAACAATTAACCCTAACACTAACCCTAACCTAAACATTAATCCTAACACTAAACCTAAACACTAATGTTAACCCTAACCCATAATCGTAACCAATAACCCTAACCCTAACTCTAAACACTGGCAAGAAAATTAGGTGCTAAAAGATTATGATACCTATCGACGATTTACGACCTACCATAAATGACGTTGCGGTATATATTGCTAAAAAATGCACAGGAAAAACGATAACCTGTTTATTGTTTTTTTTAAATGACATCAAATCAGGTTACAAACATTAAAATCACTATTTGATGATATTTTTTTTAAATTTTGTATAAAAAATTGTAAATGATTTTAAATAAATAACCAGATCACTGTTCACTGCATTTAACCGTAACCACTAAACATAAACATAAACCTAATCCGAAACCTAACCACTAACCCTAAACCTAACCACTAAACATAAAATTAACAAAAACACTAACCCTAACCACTAATCCTAAACCTAACCACTAACCCTAAACCAAACACTAACACTAATCATTAAACCTAACCGTAACCATTAACCCAAACTCTAAACCTAACACTAACCATAACCACTAAACCTAACCGTAACCCTAACACTTAACCCTAACCCTAACCTAAACATTAAGACTAACCCTAACACAAACCACTAAACCTAAACCTAACCCTAAACCTAACCAATAACCCTAACCCTAGCACTAAGCCTAATCACTAACCCTAAACCTAACCACTAACCCTAAACCTCGACCTAACAACTAACCCTAAACCTAACCCTAAACCTAACCACTAACCCTAAACCTCAACCTAACAATTAACCCTAAACATAGCCCTAAACCTAACAATTAACCATAACCCGAAACCTAGCCACTAAACCTAACAACTAACCCTAAGCCTAACCATTAACCTGAACCCTAACCATAACCCTAAACTAACAACTGACACTAACCCTAAGCAATTAACGTAACACTAACCACTAATCACTAACCCTAACCCTAACCCTTACCCTAACCCTAACCACTAACCCTAACCACTAAACTTAACTACCAACCCTAAACCTACGCCTAACTACTAACTCTAACCCTAACCATTAACCCTAACCACTAACCCTAACCCTAACTACTAACCATGACCCTAACCACTAACCCTAAACCTAACCCTAACCACTAACCCTAACCCTAACCACTAAACCTGACACTAACCCTAATTGGTAACCCTAACCCTGACCCTAAACACTAACTCTAACCCTAACCACTAACCACTAACGCTAATCCTAACATATTCCAGACTGCCAACAGTCAGTAAATACCATACTATAGTAGAAAATCAATAATAGATATCATGTTACAGTGAGAAAATGGACGGTAGATATTATAGTCGCCCTGAAAATTAAGATACATGGTTAAAAAAAGAAGTGAGACATGATTTTTTTTTATTAGAAATGTTATTATGACAAAAAGAAAAACATTTTATAATTCAACTTTGCTCTCGTCAAAATATCCTCCTTCAGCATAGAATACTGCAGCATAATTTTTTAGCATTCGTTGCAAAAGTTTCTCAAAGTATAAATTTGATAATTGATTCCAATTTTTTTTTACAATGAATTTATTGCTACCTGAAGGGATGATGTTCCGGCTTTAGAAGCAGTGCAAACGGGGCGACTGAGGGGATGTCCTGCAATTGCCACCCTTAAGATAAACATTTATCATGTTCAGCACATAGTGATAGACTATAAGTCAAATAGCTAGTGGTATTAGCATTCCCCGTGAGAGGATTAAAAAAAATATATAGGGCATATTGATTTGGCATGACGAATACTTCTGTTCGGTGGGTGTCATGTCTTCTGAAACATGATCATGATCGCACCAAGCGGATCGAGATCTTACTACCGTATTTGACGGCATATAAGACGCGCGGGTGTATAAGACGCACGGGTGTATAAGACGCACCTCAATTTCCGTAGGCAAAATCAAGAAATTTAATTTCTTTCTTCACAGTTTTAAGTTTATTAGATATTTTTTTATTTCCTTCAATATTTTAAGTGTTTAATTTTTTCTTTCTTTCTACTTTAACTTCCGTTTGCATTTCATAATGTGTTAATTCTTTCAATGTACAGTGTCTTTCTTCATGTCCAATTATTCATTTCAAAATAGGATTCTTTGCTTTCTTTCTTCTTCAAACTTTACTTAACATTCTTTTTCCTTGTTTAAATCTCTTTCTTTTTTTGTTTTTTACATTCCTTCATTGTTTTCATTTCCACTCTCCCCATAATCTATTTTGCATAATTTTCTCATCTTCCTTATTTACTTCCCTCTTTTTCACATTCATTCTTTCTTTCCCTCCCTCTCTCACTCTCTCTCTCTCTCTCGCTCTCTCTCTCTCTCGCTCTCTCTCTCTCTCTTCTTCTTCGGCTATTCCTTGTATATGTTTGAATTACACACACACACACACACATATATATATATATATATATATATATATACATTTTTCTTTTTTTTTGTTATTTTTTCTTTCATTAGACTTCGTTTTCTTTCTTTCACTACAGTTTTTATTTGACCCTCTATTTTTTTTTTTATTTTTACTCCGATTTACCGTATTTGACGACATATAAGACGCACGGGTGTATAAGACGCACCCCGATTTCAGCAGGCAAAATCAAGAAAAAATTTAGTAATTAGGAAAATTAGTAAAATTATTAGTAAATAGTACAGCCTAGGTATTATTAGGTATTATTATTTTGGTTAAACAAGCCATGATTTCAATTAAACGAAAAATAATAGTAAAAAAGAACACAAACCTATAGAAAACTTTATTATATCCAAAGGTAAGAAAACAAAATAAAAATCAAGCAATTATTACAATTGAGCAAAACAGTACCAATTATCATTAAAATTTTATTCATAAAATTCGTCGTCTTCATTATCAAAACTCTTATACTTATTTCCAATACTACTGTCATCGTCGCTAAATAATGCGTCATCTTTCGTTCTACTGCGAGCATTGCTAATGCCACACTTTTTAAAAGATTTCACAACAATTTCTGGTTTAATATTATCCCAAACTTGCTTCATCCATTCGCATATTTGTGCAATGCTGGGTCTTTTTATTCTTCCTGTAAATGTAAGTACGTAATCAGGCATTGCCATCCACGTGTTCCTTTACACCTTCATGTTTAAGTCTAAGCTAATAAGAGTTGCCAGGTAACTAATTTCGGCCGACTATCGAGAATTTTAAACCTGAATATGGCAGGGAAATTTTAAAAGATATTTTAGTAAAAAAAGAAATATATGCCGTCAAATACGGTAGTTTAATTGAACGATACCTAACCCATAATGAGTGATGAGTTCATCGCTTTGAGCCAGAGACAAAGGCACAATACATGCAGTGGAATCACCCCCCCACATCTGTCTTAAAGAATCTCAAGACCGCTTCATCTCTAGGGAAGATGATGTCCACAGTTTTGGGATGCAAATGGCATTGTGTTTATCTTCAAAAGAGCCAAACTATCATTGGAGAATACTATGTCAACTTGATGAGGAAGTTACGAAAGTCTATCACGACCAAACATCTAGGAAAACTGAGGAAAGAGTTCTTGTTTCCTTTTGGCAATGTTCCACGGCACATATCTTTGGTTTCACTGTCTGTTATTCGCGATTGTTGCTTTGAACTAGTTGATCACCCTCCCCATTCTGATCATTTGGCTGTATCTGACTGTCATCTGTTCCCCAACAAGAAAAAAATCACTTGCCTGGGAGCCAGTATCACAGTGATGACAATGATATATCTGCTGTTGATGACTTTTTTTTGACGAACAGGATGAAAGCTTTTTCACCAGTGGTATCTAAGTACTTTAACGCCGATGGAAGAATTGTGTGAACTGCAAAGGCCGATGGAAGAATTGTGTGAACTGCAAATGCAACTGCATGTTGAAAAAAAACCCTCATTTAGTCAAATTTCATGAGAGTATCTTGGTCATCCTATGAAATTTTTAGCCGACCCCGGTAGCTGATGAATGCATGTTGTAATACTTTCTTGATTTTTATTGTAGATTTTCTATTAACTCAAAGTCACTAGGCGACTTGTTTGTAAAGTTAACGTTGCTAGTGTGAGTCAGCATAAAACGTCTTTGCAACATCTCTGTAAGGTTGCAGAACCGTTGCAGCAACGTCATTTTGTTAGATGGATACTTCCATATCAAAACACCAATCCAAATCCAATACGGGTCGTGACCTCGACCAAGTATCTGGGAGAATTATTAGTTAGGCATTGCACTAAGATTGTTAATATGAGACAAATCGATGCCCAAAGACACCAACTGGGAAATCACTTGCGGAATTAATTCTCTTCTATGTACGATCGAGTAATGGATACCGGCTCGTATTATGGAATCGGAGAGACGATTTCGAATTCCAGTCGAATCAATTACATTCACCTACGTGTTAATACCCTTTGGAAACGTATTAATCCTCTTCTTCTCCGACCCAGCTATGGGTAAATAGAAGGACAGACCTGGTTCTATAGCCTTGGATGGCAACTGGTCTACCGAAGAAATATATGCGTAAATAGCATTGGGTGACCTGACCCTCAAGAGGGTTGTGCAGTAGACTAACAACCTACTCACTAAAAAAAAAACTAGGTTCCTTAAGGAATTTAAAGGCATAATATATATATATATATATATATATATATATATATATATATATATATATATATATATTATAAAATCATCCGAAAAATGCTATTAGAAATGAGTTATTTTCTGTCAAAGTGGCATGAACTTTATTGTTCAATAATTACAGTAATGTCGCACTTATTATCCAAAAATTGCATTTAGATCAGTTATTTTAATTTCAATAAAGGTGCAATCAATTTACAAATTTATGAATTTAGGAATTTATTGAATAATAAAGTTCATGCCACTTTGACAGAAAATTTACCAGTAAAAAAGAATTCGCTTATCACCATATTTGTACAAGAACGCACAATTGTAAAATTTAAATTCAAACTCAGCGTTGCGACTGCACGCTCCAAAAACAATAACTCATTTCTAATTGCATTTTTCGGATTACAACAATACATATATTTTCGTTGTCCTCTTATTAGTGAGAGAAAAAACAAGAACAAAATCTATTCCATACCTGAGGATGTCTGTAGGAACAGACGAAAGCTTGTAAAAATAATAAGAACTCATGCAGCAGGAATTTATAGAAACAAGGATCTTTTCATTCATAAACAGGTTCGGGGTATATGTACATTATTTGAATTGTTCGCGACGATGGATTTCTCGCCAATTAAATCATTAACCTTTGTATTTGTTTTTTGTATGAATAATTCATGAATATATATATATATATATATATATATATATATGAAGAAAAATATATGGACAAACAAAAATCCGAATATGCAATTATGCTGTTTTAATGTTAATTTAATGTCGACGTCAGACGTTTCGGTCTAGTAGATCTTCTTCAGGACATAGCTATTAAAACATAATTAACATTAGAAACATGTAGGTCCGTAAAATCTCGTGTTTTCGAACATAAACGAGATATTCGCCTCGGAAATTTAAACAATGCTTTATTTGTACACATAACTAAATCTGATTATAATTTCGATGTTGATTCTGTGAAGATTTTAAAATATATTCATAATAAAAATCTTAGACGGTTTTATGAGGCAGGCATAATATCGGTGAATACTAGACCCGGCTTCTTTAATATTTCCCCTTTTCTAGCAAGATTAATGCTCGACAAACGTACTTATAAATTTTAGATTAAAATAAAATTATTTTTCATTTAAAATATACTCTATTTTAGGAATACGTTTTCACAACATCGCCCACGTGACGCCGACGTGATCGTATTGTGAAACGGAACGCTGATCTTAAAAATTTCAGTTATTCTGTTTTGATTAGTCTTATGTCCATCGTCTTTTCATGTTGACTTGAATATCGTCTAATTTTAATTATGTTTTTAATAACTATGTCCTGAAGAAGGTCTACTAGACCGAAACGTCTGACGTCGACATTGAAACAACATTAAAACAGCATACTTGCATATTCGGATTTTTGTTTTTCCATATTTTTTCTTCATACTGTCGGATCTATATCCATATATTTGCTTATATATATATATATATATATATATATATATATATATATATATATATATATATATATATATATTCATGACCATTCAGGAAGTTTGTGATCAAGACTTTCCACGATTTCCTGTCTTTTTTTAGTTCTTAATAAATTTTTACCCAATTTTGTTACCCTTCTTAAAAACCCTTCCGCCATCCATTGACATAAGCTCCCTAGGTGGGTTATAAGTCGTTTTTCTCTGTCCTTCGTGCCTTTAATTTGTCATGTGAGTATCAAATTTTCCAAACCCTCTTTCCTCATTATGTGCCCAAAATTTTACTTTCAATATAAAGTATAAATTACATTTGTTCTTTCAATGAATCCATTCTTGGTATATTTGCGTAGAATTAATATTTCCGCTCCTCATGGCATTTAAAAAAAAATTGTGACTTTTTATTAAATTTCACAAATAAGCATTCACAGGCAATAAGGCCACTAAGATAAAACGGTTAAAATATGTTTTGATAGAATAAACGGAAAAATATACTCTCAAGAGAAATTTTATATCAGAACAAGAATTAAGAAAAGAGGTGATAGTGATTGATAATTCATTTAAATTTATGAACATCAAAATTGACAGGGAAGAAACTGTTAGCATAGAACTTACGGATACATCTAGCCTTTTCTACTGGGAAATGATGAAACTTTGCTGCCAAACTAGTCTGTTATGTGCCATGCGTAATACATGCTTATAACGATCATTTATCTTTCGATACATGACTGACGAGGTAATTTTTTTCCGCAATAGTGTACCTGCCATTGTAAGGCTACAGAACCCATCTGTCCTGCTATTTCCCATTGATGAGAGGAGAAACGAGGATTCATACCTTTTCCAAGGGTATAAGCATTTTAAATGAATATATTTGATCCCTTTTCAAGAATTATTTTCAAAGTTTTTTCAATCGAGCCGCTATCCATTACACCACCTTGCCAAACTAGTACTGCGCCTAAATTCATGAAACTCGAGGTACCATAGCAGAAAGTTCATCAGAACATTTGCCATGAACACATTTATAAAAAAAAATAACAAGACAAGGAAGCTACATTATGGCGGTGGGAAATCAACAAAATTATGATGCCATTTCATTTAATAAAATATTTTGATTCTTCTTTATAAATAATTAAATAAGGATCTTTTTTGTATATAGCGGAAGCACTAGACCATATGAGGCAACAGGGACGAATGGTAAGCCTGTAAACATATAAGATAGTTTCCGACAAGAGAAAATGATCTAGCACCACACGGAGAACGAACTTTCGTATCAGAAGCCCGAGTAATTGATTCGATACAATCTTTCCGCTTCATGTCAGTGGGAAAAAAAGGTTAGCCCGAAAAGGCGCAATGAAGCCTTTTCCTGAGGGGTTAGCATCAGCCATGCTGATGGAAACCAGAAAACTGTTTCTCTCAGACGATCTTTCTTCATTTATATAAATCGATCTCTCGTAACAGACTCACCGATGTCCCTCTACCTGATTTTCTGTATCCTCATATCTATCGATTATTTACAGAGGGTGCCCGAACATGTATCGATCCATCTCTCTTTATTAGATTGGTACTAATCACATTTTCTAACGGTGCTTTTTTTTGCAGCATTTCTTTGAGGCTGAATCAGGGTACCCTAGAGGAAAGCTTTTTTTTTTAGGGTACCCTAGAGGAAAGTTTTTTTTTTAAGCGTTTCACCCCAAACAAGGCTGGAAGCCACTAGGACTCAAGGGATTACAGAAGATTTGGAGCAAGATCAGATAGGAGTGATAGAGGAAAAGATGAAGAGAAGGATAGTGGATAGATCCAGGCAACTGGAGATGTCGATTGAAATTACATTTGAATATTGGAGATTATAGCAACGGGAAAACTGGAATTGGGAAGGAATTCCACATAGAGGTGCGATAATTGAAGCCATTTTAGAGGAGACGGAAATTTAGGGATTTTCAATAGTGAAAGGGTGAGATTGGATGCCAGCCTCGTTGGGGCTTGAATAATTTTTCATGAACGAAAAAGGTAATTAGGGAAATTGCGTGAATCGATGGGAAAGTGGATGGATGACGCCAGGTCAAGACCAATAACATTGCAGATTCTTCTTTGGATTTCATCATGAAACACTACTCTCTTGTCAGTTCATAGCACTGGGTTGTAATTATTTGGCATTCTGCGTAGTTGCATGCGTTCTTGGAAAATAAAATAAGTAATTTCCCGTGGTTTTCCCTTCCTTCCTTCCTTCGTTTCTTCATTCCTTCTTATTTCCCTCGCTTCGTTTCTTCATTCCTATATTCTTCCTATCTTCTTTCCTTCCTTTCTTCATTCATTCCTTCTTCCTATCATCTTCCCTTCTTTCCTTCCTTCCTTCCTTCCTTCCATCTCTCTCCATTATTTCCTTCCTTCCTTCCTTCCTTTTCATCAAAAAATCCTTCCTTTTTCGTCTTTCCATCTCCTTGCCTCCTTTTTTTCTATCCCCCTTAAACTTCCTTCCTTCCTTCCTTCCTTCCTTCCTTCCTTCCTTCCTTCCTTCCTTTCCAAGGGTGAAAACTTTTTTCTTTCCATCTCCCTCCTCCTTCCTTCTATCCCCCCTTCCTTCCTTCAATTCCTTCCTTCCTTCCTTCCTTCCTTCCTTCCATCTCCATCTCCCTCACTTCCTTCCTTCCTTCCTTCCTTCCTTCCTTCCTTCCTTCCTTCCTTCCTTTTTCCACCTCAAGAATTTTTTCCTTCCTTTCTATCTCCCTCTTCATTTCCTTCCTTCATTTCTTCCTTCCATCTCCATCCCTCCTTCCTTATTTCCTTCCTTCTATCTCCCTTCCTTCCTTCCTTCCTTCGATCTCTCTCTCCATTATTTCCTTCCTTCCTTTCTTCATTCCTTCCTACCATCTCCTTATAATATTTCTTTATTTCCTTCCTTCATTCATTCATTCCTTCCTACCATCTCCCTCCCTTAATTCCTTATTTCCTTCCTTCCTTCTATCTCCCTCCCTCCCTTCCTTCCTTCCTTCCTTCTTTCCTTCGATGAAGCGTATGAAAGAACAAAATGGGCGATCATCATAAAGAGATTCGTGACTGAAGAAGCGGAAGTAAGCTGGCGTCTCTTTCCGAAATAGATTTGTTAGCAGCCAAGGCTATATGCAGAAGCCTGTCCTATTTAACCCACAGCTAAGGGGCATAGAAGAGATGGATACATACCTTTGCCAATGGCAATTATTTACGCGTGAGTGAGTTACGAAACCGACTAGAATTCGAACCCGACTCTCCAATTTCTCCTTCCGATCTGTTAACCATCTCACAACCAGCACATGTTTTATATTCAGTGTAATCCTTTTCCTTATTTGGTTACCACCTAAGTCTAGAGACAACAGTCTACTCTATTATTTACACCATAGCTACAGGAAGAAAATATGGTTTCATGCCTACCAGAGCCAAATCAACATAACGACTTCTCGAATAACGTTTGTTGCTGATTGCATGATGATATATATTGGAAGAGCTTAGCCCTTACTATTTATAATGAAAGTTCTAAGATGTGTTTATGTTTTAGACTGGCGTGCTGGTGTCCATTAGAACTGATGTTAGGCCGATGTGTTGGCGTTATAGAAAACTACAAGTCATCTTGTCACGGAATAATTTTTATTTGAGAGATTACGTAAAATTCAGTGGCGAAAACAGTTTTAACAAGGAAATATTGGGCAAAAAAGTTATATCATACTGTAACCAGAGGGCTTTGCTTGTTCATCGCAGAATTTCGTCAAGTGGACATTCTCGATTGCACACGTCTGGAGGCCGTGAAACGACATTCTCATTTTATTGAAAAATTTGACAAATACTGATATGGCAACAATGCAAATAAGTGGTCACTTTTTTTTTTATTCCAGCGAAGCGAAATGTACCGATGTATGTTTTATGTTTATGGCCGAAGTCATGTCTGCTGGTAAAATATATTATCTCCGATTCAACCACTCAGGTGAACAATGCGGCCGTTGATCGAATAATGGGGAATAAATGTAATAGTGTTTGTATCATTATCACGTCGCCTCTGCTGCAACTGCCAAGCGAGTCGTGTAGATTTTCGAAAAGACAGCCGAAGAAATTATGAAAATAAAGATATAAATGATTTAACAATGGACGCAAAAGGTCTAGACACAGACAGGGTGATGTACGAAATATCGGAAAAATTGCAGAATAAAAAGAAATCTTATCATTGTTTCCGGGAATAAAATAATTATGACTTAAAAATTGATAAGAACAGAAACTCAATTACTACTACTACTACTACTATAAATACTACAAATACTACTACGAATAATGATAATAATTAGAAAAAGAAAATGATGAAGAAGGAGAAAAATAGGAAAGACTAGAGAATTAGAGGAGGAAGTAAAGAGATGTAGAAGGAGAAGAAGGACGACGACAAAAACAACAAGAATAATAGAAGAAAAAGGCAACGTCGAAGGAGAAGACTAAGGTAGCCAGGAAAAAGATGGCGAAGCAGGACAATAATAACTTCTACAGGAAGAAAACTGAAAGAAACTGGTATGAACACCACCCAGACCCGGTTACGGAGATAGGACCTGTTACAATTCTATGGGACTACACAATACACACTGACAGAACAATCAAAGCCAACCACCCAGATATTGTTATTAAAGACCACAAACAAAAAAAAAAATGCCTCCTTATTGATATGGCAGTCCCTGCTGACTGCAATGTATCTTTGAAGATATTCAAAAAGCTGTCAAAATACAAGGACCTTGAAATAGAAATCTCAAAAATGTGGCATATGGGAACATCAACAATCCCTGTTGTAGTTGGAGCCCTAGGACTGGTTGGAAAAAGATTGCAGTAGACTAATTGAAGGGATTCCTGGAAGTCCATGCCTCAAGGAGATACAGAAAATTGTTCTGACAAGTACAGCCCACACCTTACGAAGGGCTTTATCTATGTAATAATTTTTTTTTTTTTTTTTCATTTTTTTTGTCAGTGGAAAGTGTCATGACGCCATTTCTAACTTTAGGTCCCTGGGCGGGACCCGCAAAGAAATATGTAAACACCAGAATTCAAAGAAAATAAAAATAATAATAATAATAAAAATAATGAGAAGAAAAAGGAGAGGAGAGGACAAAGGTATCCAAGAAAAAAACCATGAATAATAATAATAATAATAATAATAATAATAATAATGAGAAGAAAAGGAGAAATTTTCTACGAAGGTAGCCAAGAAGAAATTATAAGAAAGTTAACAACAAAACAACAATAATAATAATAATGCTTGAAGAAAAGGAGATGTTATTTTCCTCTGGACCCCTTGATAAAATTCGTCCTGCGACGAAAATTTTCAACAACAACAACAACAACAACAATAATAATAATAATAATAATAATTTAATAATTCTGAAGAAAAAAAAGGAGATGTTTAGAAGATTTTCTTCGAAAGTAGCCAACTGAAGAAGTTCGGTCAATGTCATTCTCAATATCGTTCTAATAATAATTTCTGTTCCTTCATGTGATTCTTCATCTGAAAAGATATTGTCCAGGAGAATCACGAAGAATTTACTAAGAAGACGGCGATGATGGACAATGCGTTGTTTTCCTCTGTAATAATAATAATAAAACTGTCACCTACTCTATCACATTTTACATGATCTCCAACCTCTTCCTAAAATTTCAATGAGTCTTTTACTCAATTGTTCAATGTTTTAGTTTTCATAGAAACTTGGGATTTCAGTCCATAGGATTTAAACATGATTTAAAAGGGGAAAAGAAAAATAGAAAAATAAATTTACCTTATGTTTGTCCAAGACATATATGAAACTATGTGCCTTGTCTGATGCTCTTTTTTCTTTGTTCACTTGCTTTTAATTGGCAATTGACAGGAACAAGAAAAAAAAATTTCAATCAATGCATCCAGCATTTTTAATTTTAAATATAAGTGTGCAAAAATAACATTCATTAAAGTGACAATTACAGAAACACATTCAATAGATTTAGATTTTGTCACAAAGATTAGGGAACTGAAGCAAGAAGAATCCTTAAGTACCTAGGAATTAGCGAAGGAGATCAAATACAGCATGCTCAAATGGACAAGTTATGAAAGGAACACTACAGGCGTATGCATCTAGTACTGATTACCGAGCTGAATTAAAAAAAAAAACCAGAATATCAGCCATAAACACCTTGGCCTGTCTTGTTGTGAAATACAGTTTCAGCATGCCTAATTGGACCCTGGTTGACATTAAGCAAATGGACGACAAAAGGAGAAAGCTTCTCATCTGTCACTGTACGCATCATCACAAAGCTGATGTCTGTGTGTCGGCTGTTTGTATGTCCCCAGATCCGAAGGAGGCCGAGGATTAGTTCAACTAGAACTGCCTTATGAATCTACAATTGACCTTCAAAGCCACTAGGAAACTATAGAAGTCTCGGGGAGGCTATGTGTCAAAGAACATGAAAGTAGTACGCGACTTTATTCAATAATAAAGAAAGCTAAGACGTTAAAATGCAGTTTCAAATTGGTAAAGAAATACAAGTAAAGCACAATATACCGACTGAAGATGCAAAATACTTAAAATGCATGCAAAGTCAAATACAGAAACGATGGCAAGATAAATAGCTTCACGGTCAATATTCTAGCCGTAGCAAACAAGTTGATGTAGACAAACCCCCGTACCCATCATTGGTAACTTAGTGCATAAACGAAAGTTGAAAGCTAAGGTTTTATTCACGCTGCACATGACCAATGCTTGCTAACTAGAAGTGATCGATCACACATACAGAAAACTGAGTTAGTCCAAAATGAAGATACTGTGATAAATATCTAGAAACAATTAACCATCTTGTATCAAGTTGCGCGGTATTGGGATCCACTGAATATAAAACCCGGCATGACAGATTGAGCCAATATATGCAATGGAAAACCTGCAACACTTACGGAAAGGAAACTACAAGAAATAGGTATGATTACCACTCAGACCGGTTACTGAATCTGCAACAATTTTATGGGACTTCACAATGCACACAGACAGAACAATTAAAGCTAATCGCCCAGACATCGTGTTTGGAGAGCGCAAAGACAAATAGTACCAATATATTGATAAGGCAGTCCATGCAGACTGCAGTGTATCTTTGAAGATCTTCAAAAACTATCAAAATACAAAGACTTTGAAAACTTAATGTCAAAAATATGGCACATGAGAACATCAATAATTCTAGTTGTAGTTGGTGTCCTCGAATTGATTTGAAAAGATGCCAGTAGACTATTTGAAGGGATTCCTGGAAGCCCATTCCTTAAAGAAACACACAAAAAATGTTTTTACGAGTACAGTCCGCACCTTACGAAGGGCTTTATCTATGTAAAATATGTGTGTTGTTGTTTTTCTTTCATTTTTTTTCCGCAGCTCAGGTTGGAAAATAAAATGATTTCATTTCTGACCTTTTTCTCTGGTCGGGACCCTTTTTAAAAATGAGGATTTGTGTTCATTTTGAAATTCAAAAATTTTTGTAAAAAATGTTTAAAAAAAAAGAAAAAATTCGCAGAAGAAAAGGGGAAGAAGTAAAGAAGACGATGGTAGCCAAGAAGAAGACAACTTTAAATGGTATTAATAATAAAAATATTTTAGAAGAAAAATGAGATGTAAAATGAAAAGTAGGTTTTTGAATCAAGATGACAGCCAACGCTGAGCCATAATAATAATATTAAAAAAAAATGGAGATATACAAGGAGCAACGACAAAAAAAACCCTTGAAGAACGGCAAAGAACAATGTTAATAAATAATAATAATAATAATAATAATTGATCGAAACAATAAAAAACAATATTAAAAGAAAGAACGAAGGTATTTTTTCAAGAAGACATTGAAACAAAGAATCAACTGTCCGTAATAAAAATAATAATAATAATAATAAAGGAATCGGAAATGGAAAGAAACTGGTATGAACACCACCCAGACGCGGTTACGGAGATATGACCTGTTACAATTCGATAAGCACTACACAATACATACTGACAGAACAATCAAGGCCAACCGAAGATATTGTCAGAAAGACCACAAACAAAAAAAAAGCGTCTTTGATTGATATGGCAGTCCCTGAACTGCAATGTATCTTTGAATATATTCAAAAATTGCTGTCAAAATACAAGGACCTTGAAATCCCCCCTCTCTTCCAAAAATGTCCCTCTCATGGGAACATCAACAATCCTTGTTGTAAAAAAGCCCTTCTTACAGGTTGGAAAAAATTCCATGAAGGCTAATCTGGATGGATTCCTGGAAGTCCATGCCTCAAAGAAATAAAAAAAATTGTTCTCAAAGTACAGCCCACACTTTACGAAGAGGCTTTATCTATGTATTTTTTTTTTTTTCAGTGGAAAGTACCATGATGCCATTCTCTTCTAACAAATCCCTGGGCAAAACCCAGAAAGAAATGTGTAAACGCCAGAAATCAAATAAAATAATAATAATAATAATAATAGGGGTCTCCTCATCTCATTAAAAGAAATAGACAGAATTTCAAATCAACAGAATACAAATTATAAGAATAAATACAGCCACTATTCTGATAATAATAATATCACCATCTTCTTTCATGTGCTGTGTCTTTTAGAACAATGGCGATCATGGCCCTCCACATTTTCATGTGCCTTTTATCTCTCAGCACCTTTTTTTTCTTTAAACCCTATATTTTTTTACCATTCTACCATCCATTCAACAAACTCGTTCGATAGGTAAGAGAGGAAGTTTCTCCCACACCCATCCTTCTTTTAGCATTTCCTTTGTGTGTTATATTTTCCAAGTCCTCTTTCCTCGTAATGTCTTTTAGAGTTTAATCATCAGTGTCCTAGCAATTCCTATTTTTGAAAACATCTTCGTTCTACACGATTTAAATCCATGACTTTCTCCGTATCTATAACCACGTCTTCGCTTACTGTCTCTTCTTCGTCTATAAAGTTTATTGCTTAGCATTTATTGTCGGATAGGAGGAAAGATACGACATAACAGTTCAGCACATTTTTTCTTTGTTTCTAAATATATTATCCCATGTCTTAATACTTTGCTTAGGTTCTGGATGGCGTCTTTCATGAATCCGATGTACATCCGGATTTGCGTACCATATAGTTTGGTTGCTGATACATAGATATGATTCAGTTCCCAAACACGGCCATTACATTTTGATCTTGTTCATTCTTGATGTTCAAAAGAGCGGTCGATAGCCCCGGGCCCCAGATTTTAATCCATCCCGCGAAGGATTTTTGACCCGACCCCAAAGTTAATACCTGGGCATTAATTATTTAATTAATTTGTTAAGAAAGTGGCATTTAAAAAAAAAATAAAATCAGTTGGAAATAATCGACTTAAAATGCAAGAAATTTTTTAAATCCAATTTTTAATCCAAATCAACTGCGGACTTCCACAAGAAATATATTTTATCAAGTCGAAAATGATGGTATCAATATTTGGAATTATATATATATTTGTGAAGAACTTTCTTCGAAAATCTAATTTGCTAAAAGTCGTTTAAGAACAAGGTTGGGAGATGAACATCCTGGATGATGGTTTGCTCCTGAATATCGAATAATAAGCAGAAATGGGTGTCTCATTAAATAATTTACCATTTCTAACTGTATTTCATTGGTAGTAAAGAATTTGCATTTTTTTTATTGTGTTAGTTGCTATCTTGTTATTCCCGCAGTAAAGTAAAGAAACTGGTTTAAATAATATAACATCAAATTCGTTGTTTTTTTTCTCCTTTAAATCTCCAGATCAAGGCAGCCATCTGGACAGAGTGGCCTGAGGTCAAGACAATTTGTTATACAGGGTGTTTCAAAAAGAATACGCCAAAATCATCACGTGATGTGTCAAAAACGAAAACAATTACAAACCTCTAAGCATGAACACATGTGTTATATATATATACATTCAAGTTTCATTTCATGTTTTATAAGTGCTCAATGTGGCCACCACCGGCAGCGCGGACAACATCAAGCCGATATGAGAATTCCTCCCAAATGCGCCTCAGCATGTCACGGTCCACCGTGTTGATTGCAGCTGTTATTCGATTTTTCAAGTCATCGATACTTGCTGGAAGTGCTGGAACATAAACTTGGTCTTTAACATACCCCCACAAGAAAAAGTCACACACAGTGAGGTCCGGGGATCTGGCAGGCCAAGCACAGAGAGCAAGGTCTTTAGAACCTCTCCTCCCAATCCATCGCTGAGGCACGTTTTCATTCAGATAAGCTCTAACCCCGAGATGCCAATGGGGTGGTGCTCCATCTTGCTGAAAAATGAAGTCATTCGAATCTGCTTGCAGTAAAGTGAATAGCCATTTTTGGAGCATTTCGAGATAGGTTTGTCCTGTTTGTAGCTGCACTGGAAGTTATACTAACAACAGCGGTGAAACTGACATTCAATCAAACTTTGATAACTACTCTATCACATAACCACTGATTCAGTCCAGTACAATGCTAGAGACCTGAAAAAACAGTGTAATGATTTTGGCGTATTATTTTTGAAACACTCTGTATAATACATACGATATCATGACCCTCCTCCAAGACAATGCATAACTTGCATTCCTTCATGAATTTAGTGACATAGTGATTGCGAGTTCAACCTCTAAGTCAGGCAGTGGGGACAAACAATAACTGATCAGTACTAAAGATAAGGTATAATGAGGTATCTTTAGATATGGACAGTGGAAAATGAAGAAAATGGAAAAAATATCCCTGTAGTTAAATAACATCATTCAATAATTTGACCTTTTCTAACTATTTCTTCCGTAGTAAGGAATTTGCTGGTTTTTGTTGTGTTAATTGTTATTCTCTTATTCCTGCAGTAAATTAAGAATATTGTGTAAATAATATAACATTAATTTCATTGTTTTTTTTTCTTTAAACCATCAGACGAAGGCAGCCTTCGCTTCTGGTCGGAGTGGTGAGACAATTTATTATAATAAATTTGATATCATGACACTAATCGGTGATATTGCATAGCTTTCTGGTCTGCTCTCTCGAAAATGTTGTCAACTCCACTTGTAAAAGTTTGTTTTTTTCTATAATTTTTAGACTTTTTTTCAGAATCAGGAGCACGCGTTTCGATTTCAGTTTTCGGATCGAAGTTTGCATATTCGATAATTAAAATCATTCTGCCAAATTATATACCATTTGCAATAATAGTAAAATCGATGAAATTTTTTTAGATGATTACTAAATACAAAAGATTCCAAAATATATATATGATGGACTCTCTCGTCGTACTCTGTCCCTAGGAACTGACAGCCAGATATCAGCACATATTATTCGAATATAGTGGTGAAGGCTTTGTGCAAAACCAACCACAATATATATATATATATATATATATATATATATGCAAAAATCAACCACAATATATATATATATATATATATTCTGAAAATCAACCACAATATATATATATATATGCAAAATCAACCACAATATATATATATATATATTCAAAATCAACCAAAATATATATATATATATATATATATATATATATATATATATATATATATATATATATATATACAATTGTCAATGAAGCCAGCCCCAATTAGCATGGGATGAAACTGACAGTAGAGTGTGAAAAAAGTTGTAAAAAGTTCTTAGAGACATTGAAAAAAGAAATGGAATCAATTATCATAATTATACTTTGAGAAACATTTTCAACGACTGCCAAAAATTTGTGCTGCAGTAATCAAGGCTGAAGGAGGATATTTTGACGGGAGCTATACTTAATCATAGTTTTTTTTCTTTTTTGTCATGATAAAATTTTTAATAAAAAAATAATGTCTCACTTTTTTAACCATGTATAAAAATTCCTCTTATTTACAGTACGAAACATCGATTTTTTTAAAATAATTGAAAATAATTACAAGGGTTCCCTCAAACTTTTGAATTTTGATTTATATATATATATATATATATATATATATATATATATATATATATATATATATATATATATATAATAAGAGAGGTATATAGTTTCAACGAGTGAAAAGTGTAAATTTTAAAAAGAAGAGAAACCGCAAACGTTTTTGGTTGTAATGTGGACTTTTTAAAAATATTATCCTTTATTTTCCATAATTTTGTTACACGGGTTTCTAGTCTCGCGAGTGTCATCAGGCAAAGGGGGAAGTTTTCCACATATTATTAAAAATAATTAATTTTTTTCTTCATATTCTCGATATGAGACATTCTCTTTTTTGTGTTAGTGATCTAATTTTAGTGATTTTTGTGTCAGAGAAATAGATCTAAGAACACACAGCGGTCATTAAAAGATAAGCATGCCGATAACTACTCCATCATTTGTCGAACCAATCTTGTTTTATAACCCTTCACGCAGAACTTTTCACTGCCAGTTCAAGAAAGACGTTTCGATCACTAACACAAAAAAGTGTATGTCTCATATCGAGAATATTTAACATCGAAAAACATAAAGAAAAAAAATTAATTATTTTTAATAATATGTGGAAATCTCCACCCTTTGCGTAATGACGGTCACAAGACCGGAAACACCTGTAGAAAAATTATGGAAAATAAAGCATAATATTTTGTAAAAAAATTCACATTACAATCAAAAACGTTTTAATTTCTCTCCTTTTTTAATATATATATATATATATATATATATATATATATATATATATATATATATATATATATATATATATATATATATATATATATATATATATATATATATAAAAAACATATTTTTTATATATATATATATATATATATATATATATATATATATAAGTTCAAAACTTTGAGGCCATTCCTCAAACTTTTGGAATAAGTAACAGTAAGAGAAAGCAATGAATAAAATGTTCTTATAATACATGTGACACATGTTTTGCCGCCTACAGAAGAATTGTTCTTGCCGTAGGTCTTTTGAAGTACAAAAAAAATATTAATAAAATAGAAAATTTGCCTCAATATACTGAAAAAAATATGTAATATCAGTCCTCCCAGCGATTGCAGGGCCACCTTCACAGGGATGAAGAAGAAACCTAAAGCAGTTGAAATATGGTTCTACGGAAGCATGCTGAGGATGACCTGTCCAACGATATTTGGTAAAAGGGTGGAATAACAGGGATTAGGAGAGATAACAAAAAGACATTTGGTAAGAACTACAAAGAAGAAGTAGAAGAAGAAGAAGAAGAAGAAGAAGGAGGAGGAGGAGGAGGAGTAAAAGTAGAAGAGGAAACATGTGGAGAACTGGAAAAAAAGAATGTGAAGAAGAATTAGAGGAAAAAAGGAAGAAGAAGAAATGGAAAAAAAATTCATAACAAAATAGAAAAGGCAAAGTAAACCAAAGGAAAAAAAAATGGCATACCGATTAAATGAAAACGATGAAAAACACAAAGAAAATAAAAAAGAAGAAGAAAGTGGAAAAGAAAGAAGAAGAAGAGGAAAAGGTGAAGAAGAGAAAAAAAGAAGAAAATGAAGAAGAAGAAGAAGAAGTGGAGGAAAAAGATAAAGGAGTTAAAGAAGGAGAAAGACAGAAAAAGGGTGAGGAAGAGGAAAAAAGAATAGAATGAAGAAGAAGAGGGAAAAAGAAGAAAAGGGAAAAGAAGAAGAAGGATGAGAAAAGAGGAAAAAGGTGAATAAGAAGAAAAGAGAAATGAAGAAGAAGAGGGGAAAAGAAGAAATGAAGAAGAAGGAGAAAAGAAAAAAAAATTCTGAAGCAAAGAAGAAAAAGAAAAAGAAGAGGAAAAAGAGGGAAAATGACGAAGAAGTAGAAAAGGGGAAAAAGATGAAGAAGAGGGGAACGAAGAAAATAAAAAAAGAAGAGGAAGAAGAAGAAAACACGTAAAAAACAGAAGAAAAAAACGAAAAAGGGGACAAAGAAGAAGAAGGAGAAGAGGAAAAGGGTGAATCAGAAGAAAAGAGAAATGAAGAAGAAGAGGGGAAAAGAAGAAAAAGAGGAAAAGAAGAAGGAGAAAAGAAAAAAAAATTCTGAAGCAAAGGAAAAAAGAAGAAAAAGAAAAAGAGAAAGAGGAAAAAGGAAAATGACGAAAAGAAGAAAAAAAAATCTTGAGATGAAAAAGAGGGAAATTTTTTAAAAAAAAAAAAGAAAAAATTTAAACACGTTTAAAAAAATTAAAAAAAAAACGAAAAAATCCAAAAAAAAGAAGAAGGAGAATAAGAAAAGATTTATGAATCAGAAGAAAAGAGAAATGAAGAAGAAGAGGGGAAAAGAAGAAAAAGAGGAAAAGAAGAAGGAGAAAACAGGAAAAAGTTGAAGAATAAGAAAAAAGTAGAAAATGAAAAAGAAGAGGAAAAAGAAGAAAACAGGTAAAAAGAAGAAGAAAATGGGGGACAAAGAAGAAGAAGGAGAAAAGAGGAAAAAGGTGAATCAGTAGAAAAGATAAATGAAGAAGAAGAAAGAAGTAAATTCTGAAGGAGAGAGAAACGAAGAAAATAAAAAAAGAAGAGGGAAAAGAAGACAACGGAAAAAGAAGAAAAAGAAATTGTTAAAATAAAGAATTGTTAAAAAAAAAAATTGAAGAAATATAAAAAAAAAAAAAAAGAGGAAAAAGAAATTATGAAAAAAGAAAAAAGAAAAAGGGGAAAGAAGAAGGAGAAAAAAAAAAAAAAGAATAAAAAAAAAAAG
>CAHIKZ030002187.1:800000-817500 GCA_903632075.3 Acanthosepion pharaonis | reverse complement strand
TCCAGACACAATTGTCCATCGGCACACTCTGAATATGAAACCCGGCATGACAGAAGGGACCAATATCTGGATTGAAATCTAAACTAATTTGACGGGCATGAAACTGCAAGATTTTTTTGGTATGAACATCACCTGAAACTTTTAAGTTGGACATTCATAAATACCCCCCCAAAAAAAAATTTATAGGAATTTATAAAACACAGACAGAACAATGAAAGCTCATCACAAAGACATCGTCATGACAAAGCACAAAAACAGAATGTGCTTTCTTATTGACAAAGGAGGCAGAGGTTTGGTTCAAGTAGAATTTTCTTAAAAAAAACACAACTATAGGGTTTCAAAGATACCTGGAAAATAAAGAACCTGTGATGATCTGTTTCAAAGAACATGGAAGAAATAAGAAACTTTATTCAATAATAAAGGAATTCAACAAATTCAAAAGGAAATTTCAAGTGGATGAAGAACTGCATCTAAACCTTAATGCGTCTACTGCAGTGGCAAAGAACCTAAAAAAAGAAATCAAAAGCAAAAACAAAATAGCAAATTCAAAAGCGATTTAAGATAATTTTCTTTTCATGGTCAATACTCTGTCCATACCAAACAAGCTGATTAAACAAATCCAGTATGCATCAGTGGCTAATGTAAAAAAGGTTTATAGCTGAAACCAAAAAGTTTTATTGTTGCAATTTTGTGTGTGTCTATAAAAGGCAGGATGTGTATGTGTGTGTAACGAATGCACGGCCGCAATTTTCGACGGATTTGCACCAAACTTTACATGCACATGCTCCAAGTTAGCGGGAAGGCCAAGACCGACTTTGTATTTCCCAACTCTCATCGATAGTGGAAATAATCGATTTTTTCATGCTTCTACCACAGTTTTCATGTAGTTTGCGGCCATTTTCTACTGGCCAGAGTGAGAGCCTATAGCTGGCTGCCACGAATAGGCAGAAAGATTCTATTGGCCAGCGTGAGAGCCAACAGCTGACTGACACGAATATTAACTAGCATGCCAAAAAAAAAAAAAAAAAAAAAAAATCGATAGCTGCATTCGTCACAAGTGGGAAAAATTTAAATCTGCATGGCACTTTACTCCAATTGGCTCATTCGCTTGCTTAAACTCAACGTTGATTCTGATCCGCAGAACTGGGTTGGGTGTGAAAAAGTATTTGTTGTTAACATTCTTTTTTCATTTGTTTTTTCCAGTTACGAGTCCTTTTTTAAAGCTGATCGTTTTGTGTTCATTTTGTTTAGTTCTTTTTTCGTAACAGATTTAATGTTTAGTATAGAGCTTAGAAAAAATTCACAGTGTGAGATCATCCAATACTTTTGCATAGGTAATTTTGAACTTTGATAAAAAAAAAAATGGATTCAATATGAGTTTTAATTTTCCTTCCACATACAACTAAAACAACTTTACGAAATATTACTTACCAAATATCAGGCAAAATGGCGAACATAAACTAGAGTTATAACAGAAAATAACATGTATCCAGTAAGATATGTGTCACCTGTATATATATATATATATATATATATATATATATATATATATATATATATATATATACATACACAAAAACACAATAATACACCCAAGAGCCACTGAAGGTATAGAGAACGCGATTGTTTAATGGGCGCAAGAATTTTTTTTATTATGAGGATATGTAGGAAAGACAATGGTTAATATTGTATTCATCGGGGAAGCATGCCTCTCGGGAATTTGTTGCACAATGTAGCAGCCCCTGGTCAGAAGATACTTGAATGGAAACTCCTTCTTATTAATTATTAATTGGAACGGAAATAAGCCGAGAATCTATCTGGGAGATAGTGGTTGTAGAAGGAAAAAATCACCCACAAGGCCTCGTAGTCGCATCTGAACGCCATCAAACCCGGAGAGAGACGACTGACCAGATATTTCTTTTTAATAATATTCATCAAGGCCCAAGAGCCACTCAAATCAGAGGTTTACTGAATGAGGGATTTGAATGAGCAGAAGAAGTGTTTAGTCATCGGGGGAGTACTCTCTCGGGAGTCAGTTTCACAAAGCAGCATTTCATGGGAAGAAGCTCTCTGAATGTAGCTTCCTCCTTACTAATGGTATACGAAGGGAATGGGGATGATTTACTCTTGTATACGTGGTATGGCGGGTTCAAGTTGTAAAAGTCAGGGGTGGGGCTCGTCTGAACATTTTGCCATGGAAATAACGATAGAATAGGGAGAGGGTTGTATAGGGGAAAATGATAAGCACCCACAAGGCAGCGTAGACGCATCTAAATTCTATTATGACTGGAAAGGGAGGAAAGGGGAGGCTCTAACCCAGATATTTTCTTTTTACTAATGTTTACCAAATACAAGTGGAATAGATAACGATTAACCCAAACTTGAAGACACCTCCATAGAAACACGACAAGTTTAAACAAATTAAAAAAAAGCTTTCATTTTAATTCTAATTTAAATCTAATAAATTAAATACTTTACCGCATTTCAAAAACTAATCTAAATTAACTGGAATGTACACTATTTACATTATTCGGACTATTGTCCTCATCTTTGTCGCCATATTTATTACAACGTTTCGGCCCTTCAGTATCTGTCTATATTTCTGAGATGAGGTATTATGTACACTAATTACATTATTCGGACTATTGTCCTCATCTTTGTCGCCATATTTATTACAACGTTTCGGCCCTTCAGTATCTGTCTATATTTCTGAGATGAGGTATTATGTACACTATTTACATTATTCGGACTATTGTCCTCATCTTTGTCGCCATATTTTATTACAACGTTTCGGCCCTTCAGTATCTCTATATTTCTGAGATGAGGTATTATGTATACTATTTACATTATTCGGACTATTGTCCTCATCTTTGTCGCCATATTTATTATAACGTTTCGGCTTTCAGTATCTGTCTATATTTCTGAGATGAGGTATTATGTACACTTTTACATTATTCGGACTATTGTCCTCATCTTTGTCGCCATATTTATTACAACGTTTCGGCCCTTCAGTATCTGTCTATATTTCTGAGATGAGGTATTATATACACTATTTACATTATTCGGACTATTGTCCTCATCTTTGTCGCCGTATTTATTACAACGTTTCGGCCGTTAAGGCTTTCTTCAGGTGGTTGGAATGTCGAACTGAACCCTTTATTTCGCTCACTGGGGTAGAAATGTTCTAGTTCCACGTGCCATGTTTAATGGATGTCAGTTATCAGTTATCTCCTGTTAGTTTCCCTCTGCAAGTTCTCCACTGCCTTAACTTGGTATTGAACTCACACTCTTTGGGTCGTGTCACTGGATCTAACCAACGCCTTTATCCACTAAACCTAGTAGCAGATGAGTCTTAGCTGTGAAGACCTGAACTGGTGGTACTAAGGAAGGTAACTTGTCAGGACATTTGCTGTGTATAGTGAGAGGCATTCGTCCTTTCGTCTCTGGGATAGGACATCTCTAAAATAAATCCCACAACTGAACGATAAATCGCCTATAAAAAAGGCAGTAATTTGGTTCTAAATTAACTCAATCCTAGAAATCCTATCTCTCCAATTTCATTAAGGCCAGCGTTTCATACTCTAATTCAAGCTGTAATTGAGGATAATTATCAAAATTTACGATCATCACAATTCTAAAAGGAAACGGAAATACCTCTATTGTACCTACTGCGCAGACTCATTAACCTGTTTTTGTTTGATAAAATGTGCCATCTAGCGAATTTGAATGTAATTTGTCACAAAAATGATTTTAAACATAGAATTCTAATTTAGTTTTATGATAATTCCTATTTTATTTTACATTTGTAAATATTGTTAGGAACATATGATTGTATTTCAGATTCTTATGGGGTCGCAATCGCCGAATGTCAAATTATCGTATGTTTGTGGTGAGTAGCTATTTCGTAACTGAAATCGGAAACGGGAATTTTTTTAAAGATATTTTGTAGCTGTACATAATACTCACCCCTAATTCTGCTTATTATTTTTTAGAGAAAAAAAGCGTATTATACACGGTGAATTACGGAATTCTCAAGTAAAGAGCCTTATTGAGGGCCCACCCATCTAATGTGACTGGATAGCTCCAGTTTAGATATGGAAGCAGGACACAATTTTAATGTCTGTGTACCAGAAAGAATATATATATATTTCTAATAGCATTTTTCGGATTACAACAATACATATATTTTCGTTGTCCTTTATTACTGAGATAAAAAAAGAAGAAAAAATCTATTCCATACCTGATGATGCCTGTATCTGACAGACGAAAGCTTGTAAAAAATAAGAACTCATGCAACAGAAATTTATAGAAACAAAAATATCTTTTCATTCATAAAAAGGTTCAGGGTTTTTTTATATTATTTGAATTGTTCGCGACGATGGATTTCTCGCCAATTAAATCATTAACCTTTGTATTTGTTTTTTGTATGAATAATTCATGAATATATATATATATATATATATATATATATATATGTGTGTGTGTGTGTGTGTGTCTGTGTGTGTGTGTGAATGATTTTTTGTTTAAATAAAATAAATTAAAATGGTCTTACCTAAACGGATCTTTTGGGTAAGCTTCTAAAAAAGAAAATGACGAAACAGTATTTAATGATAAAACCATTAAAAATTCTAATTAGCATAAAACCACGTGACATCAGGATTCCGTTTTCGGCCTGATCTGACCCCTAATTAACTATTTAATAACTCGGTCATGAAGAAATCCGTTGTAACCTCCTCATCTTGATTTTGGGATATTCTCTTCAAAAAGTTTGGTAAAGTAAAATATAAATCTTTTAATGATAACTACCGTAATTCCTCATGTATAATGTGCGCCTTTATTAATGATACGCAGCGCTAAACCTGTTTCTGAACGTATAAATAAATACTACATCACGTATTATACGCACCTTTGTTTGGTAATCAAACCCTATTTAATTGTACCTCAATATTTTAAACGTTATAAAATGGATAAAAATATAATTTTTAATTTAAAAAAATCTTTGGTATTTCAAAAATTTTAACGATAAAACTTTTGTTTTTATTAAGTTTGGCATATTTTTTCATTATGACATGCTCATTTTTCAGCGAATCTATGGTGGTACATAGTTTTTCATTATATTAATTATATATAAATCTTTTACCAAATTAGGGGTTCTTGGACGATGCATATAATGTCCCGAAAATGTGTTCTCATTTATTAGTTTGATATATAGAAATCAGTTTGGCTTTTCAGTCCCAAAAGACTCTCAAAGTAAAGAGCCTTATTGAGGGCGCATCAATTCAATGTGACTCATTTAGCTCCAGTTTAGATATGGATTGCAGATTACTACTATTATACTACTACTACTACTAAATTAATAATAAAATAAAAATAATAACAGGAAATTCTGAATAACAACAAATATTTCGACGATAAAAATCTTTTTTTTTTTTTAAGTTTCGGATATTTTTTCATTATGACATGCTCATTTTTTTTATAGCGATACTCTGGTTTTACATAATATTTTTGATTGATAGCAATTAAAGCATTCTCTGGGAATGGTGGAAAATAATTTTTTTGATTAAAAAGACAAGATTGGAATGAGAGGACTGGGCAGCTCCCGATAACCAAATATGACATTAGGATTCCGTTTTCAATGATCTGACCCCCTTCGGTCAAGACTTCTATAAAGAAAATCCGTTGTAACCTCCTAATCTTGATTTTGGGATATAAATTTCTCAAGTTTGGTAAGATCAAAATATATGCTTTTAATGATAACTACCCCATTCCAAAATGTATAATACGCCTTTATTAATGATACAAAGCGCTAAAATGTGCTGAAAGTGTGGAAAATACTTCTACTCACGTATTATACGAAATTTTTTGGTAATCAAATTATATATAATTGTAATATCAATATTTCGAACGTTATAAAATAGATAAAAAAGTATAATTGAATAATTAAAAAATCCTTTGATATTTTAATGATTTTTAACGATAAAACATTTTTATTTTTATTAAGTTTAGGATATTTTTTAATTATGGAATATAATTTTTTAGCGAATCTTTCAGTGGTACCTAGTTTTTTTTTTTGTAGCAATTAAAAGAATTTTTATCAAATTAAAGGTTTCTTTCTCAAGAAGCATAGCTTGATCCGAACAATGTATTCTCATATATTATTTAAGGGATAAATCAGTGTGAGTTTTAGTCCCCAAAGACGCTCAAAGTAAAGAGCCTTATTGAGGGCGCATCAATCCAATGTGACTGCGTAGCTCCAGTTTAGATGTGTATTATGGGGTTCTTCCCTTTTTTCATATAAGTGGACTCTACCAAAGTGTTACTTGGACTGCTGCCGTTAAATACCCAGAGTTAGACAGTCAGTCAGAGAGAATATACGAATTTAAATAGATGGTGACTGAGATGGTGATTTAGAACATGTAGAAGTAATAAAAATTTAAACCTCTTGTACTCTAGTCAAGAAGTTACAAGCACGGAGACTCTAAATGAAGTCCTACTTCGAGACTGTATATATATATCTGTATTTGCTACTAACCGCGTTCCTGGATTTACTAACAGTATTACCTTTGTATGATTGTGTAAATACATTTTATTTCTTATATTTAATTATTGCGTTTGTCCTTCATTGGAGACCGAATTCATCTCGGAATATGGAAGTGGGACTTTTTTTGTCTTTCTTGGGTCTTGTAAAGATAAAGTGTACCAGATGGAATGAGGTACTTTTTAGTTTCTATCTATCTATCTATATAAAAGTGAACATTGAAGTCAACAAACTTTAAAGAATAGTGGCGATAGTCTATTTCAAATTATAATTGGCAAATCAGGTATCGACGATAGACACACACACACACACACACACACACATATATATATATATATATAATGAAAATATAGAAAATAGGAAGGAACTGAATTAGGTAAATAATTCAAAATAAAATCTTTAAAATTTTTCTTCCAATAATATTAAAATTAAAAAATAGTGTTTGAACAAAAGTAGACCAAAAATATAATTTTTTATTTAAATTAAATATTATTTATTTAAATTTTCCAAGACATAAGAAATTCATTAAAAAACAATTTCAAAAAAGAGCCGAAAACTTTTTTTTTCAACATTGAGACTTCTTATTTCGCGGTTTCAGAATTTAAAAAAATTATATATATATATATAAATATATATATATTATATATATATATTATATATATATATATATATATAAAACAAATCGTTTATGTATGATAAAACAATTGACTTTTTTTCAACCTTATATTGTTTAAAAAACGCTCCAAAATTCTGTAAATGTTAATAAAAACTCAAAAAAATATATTTTGATTTATTTTACTTTCAGGCTCAAAATTACCTCAATTTTAGACTAAAAAGAAAAATAATGCCCGATGATGACAAGAAAAATTCATTTTAGTTTTCTATGCTATTTCCTTAAATGGAAATATAAGGACATCTAAAAACAATAACATCACATCAATCAATGAGATAAAGTGTATTAAAAAATTTTTAAATTTTAAATTTCTTAAGAAAAAAAATTCGCCATTTATTTTTTAACCTTTTAATTTATTCTTTTAAAAATTTTATTCTGTTTGATTTTAAATATATATATATATATATATATATATATATATATATATATTTTTTTTAAGCGTTTCACCCCAAGCAAGGCGGGAAGCCACTAGGACGCAAAAATTACAGAAGATTTGGCAAAGATCAGATAGGAGTGATAGAGGAAAGGATGAGGAGAAGGATAGTGGATAGATCAAAACAACTGGAGATGTCGATTGACATTACATTTGAATAGCTGGAGATTATAGCTCACAGGGAAACAGGAAAAGGGAAGGGAGTTCCACAGGCGAGAGGTGCGAGACATGAAGCTATTGGAGTAGAAGAGACGGCTACATTTAGGAGTTTCGACAGTGAAAGGGTGAGAGCGGGATGCCAGCCTCATAGGGCGCTTGAACTCATGAAGTCTGGGAACCAGCGAATGCAGCTCCTCGGAGCAATTGCCATGAAAGTATTTGTAAAACAAACAGAGACAGGCGACGGCGCGTCTGTGAGAAAGTGACTGTAGACGAGATGCCAGATCAGGGCCAATTATATTGCATATACGCCTCTGGAGCTTATCAAGGACCCCGAGGCAAACAGAAGGGGCTCCAGACCATATATGGCAGCAATACTCCATGCAAGGGCGAATTGTGGATTTGTAGATCTGAAGGATCGATTCCTGGGAGAAATATATAATAATACCATACAAGTCTCACATAATTTTGGGGTTGCGTTAAAATTTTTTGATTTTCTGGGAAGACTTAGATATGTTAGATAAAATAATTCTACAAACAATGTAATCTATATTATGTCTGTCTATCTATCTATCTATCTATCTATCTATCTATATATATATATATATATATATATATATATATATATATCTATATTCATATAAAAACATACTTGTATATAAACATAGATTTTTGTTTTGAAATATATATATATATATATATATATATATATATATATAAACCAATCTCTGCCCTAAAATGCTGTTTTCCAATCATATGATGAAAGGTATTCCTGATATCTACTGAACGATCTTTTTAAATTTTGACTTTCCCAAGAAAAACTTTTCTTCAGTATAGAATCACGACTATAGGAATATGATCAACATATTCTGATACTAACCTGGAACCAAATAACACTAAAAGAGACTTGACTTCACTCCGTCTGTTCAATGTCTGTTCTTCTCTGTTTTAAATTTACTCACCATTCTCTTTTTAATATTCCATCTTTAGATTTTTTCATCTCTAATGAAGCAATATGGATTTCGGCGTTGTAACCAATTTATACTGTTTGTACTAACTGTGGTTAGTTACGCTGTATTGGGGCAGATTGCTTTTTCAGTTTTTTCAAGATTTCTTTTTATTAACTTTTGTATCAGTGATAAGTTCATATTTTCATTAGATCCATAGGTTTCCCCAATTTTTGAGCATTTAGCTTCTAAAATCGTCTGAAAAATGTACAGAAATACTTTAATTTCGGCAGGTTTTTGTTTACAAACTGATTTCAACATTTAACTAGTTCATGAATTAATGCAAATAAAGTTGATATTTTTTTTGTATTAGATACAATGAATAGAAAATGAGAATTTTAATAATAAATCAAAATAAGCATTTTTTTTCATTGTATTCGATAAGTAAAATCTTTGTAAAAAAAATTGTAAAAAAACTCACTTCACTATCCCTCATAACTCTCAAAATTTTTATCAAATCCCACCTCCCCCAGACCACGTTCTTTCATCCACTTATTTAAGCCAGCCAGGTATATAATGCGTTGCTTTCCCTTATCTCTCTTTCCCTCTATTCGACCTGTGAGTAACTGAATCTCCGTGCCCTCTTTTCTCATTACGTGTCCCAAACATTTCATCTGCCTCTTCCTGATGTTAAGTATAAGCTTCCTCCTTGTTTGCATCCTCTCCAAAACCTCATCGTTGCTCACACGCTCTGTCTATGATATCCTTAGCAGCCTTCTCTCTTTCCCTTTATTCGACATGTGAGTATCAGATTCTCCAAGCCCTCCTTTCTCATTACGTGTCCCAGAAATATCAGCTGCCTCTTCTTGTTGTTAAGTATAAGCTTCCTCCTTGTGTGCATCCTCTCCAAGACATCATTATTGCTCACAAGCTCTGTCCATGATATCCTTAGCAGCCTTCTCTTTTTCCCTCTATTCGACCTGTGAGTATCAGATTCTCCAAGTACTCTTTTCTCATTACGTGTTCCAGAAATTTGATCTGGCTTTTCCTTATTTTAAGTATAAGCTTCTTTCTTGTACGCATCCTCTGCAGAACCTCATCTTTGCTCACACGCTCGGTTGATGATATCCTCAGCATCCTTCAGTAGAACCACGTCTCCGTCGACTCGAGGCTCTTCTTCACCCTTGAGGAGACCGTCCAACATTCGCTGCCGTAAAGAAGGGCAAATGTCACGTAGTAGCTTAGTATTCTTTTCTTTGTTACCAAAGAAATCCTCCTGTCTCGTAATACTCTGCCCAGCTTTTGGAACGCGTCCTTGGCCATCACAGTACGTCTACGGATCTCAGTATCGCATTTAACATCATCTGTCAAGACACTTCCCAGATATTTAAACTTCTGCACCTAATTGATTTAGTACACGCCCCCCCCCCAGCTGCAAATCAAATTTCGGGCTAATCCTTTTACTGATGAACATGCATTTTGTCTTGTAGTTTATGCTTAGTCCCTTCTTCTTGCTCTCCTTCATTACCTTCTGTAGTGATTTTCTAATGTCTTTTTTGCCGTGTGTGATATCAGTACCGTGTCATCTGCGTATCTTATGTCGCTAAGATTGTGGTCGCCAATGATGAATCTCGCTACGATTTCCACTTCTCTCAGAACTGACTCGCTGTATAGGTTGAATATTTTAGAGCCTAAATAATGAAAACAAAAATAGATGAAAGTGTACATAGCGTCTAGCATGAAACAGTCTGTCTATAAAAAAATAAATTACAGACATTATGTTTGCTAATTTTCAATAAAATCCATTCATACTCACGAATAATCTTCCGTGTATTGATATTAAAGAATGACAGAAATGTGCTATAGTTGTTTAAATTTATTTTATTTTCATTTACTACATACTTTCGATCTTCTTCCATGATCCTCTTCAGGGGTTTCAAGGAGAACAAAACTATATATATATATATATATATATATATATATATATATATATATATATATATATATATAATTGTATTTAGGCAGAATTCCTTTTTTATACAAGTTTCTTTAAAAAAACTGACAAGTTAGTAAGATTAAACTTTTTATTAAAATTTTCTTGTGTTTGCATATGTGTGCAAAATTGGTGCAAATTCTCTGCATATCCGAGCGCTTTCACCTATTCCATTAGCCATTATCGAGGTTGATTTTTATTTTTTAGTCGGTTTACCTTCTATCTATCTATCTATCTATCTATTATATCTATCTATCTATCTATCTCTGATATATATATATATATATATATATATATATATATATATATATATATATATATATAATGTTAATATTATCTCATTCTGTTCGTATTATCTATCTATCTATCTATCTATCTATCTATATATATATATATATATATATATCAGCCTGTTAATAGCTCATTTTGTTCATTATCTATCTATTCTATCAATCACACTCTGTTGTCTATCTATCTATCTAAATATCTCTCTCTCTCTCTCTCTCTCTCTCTCTCTATATATATATATATATATATCTCAGCCTGTTAATATGTATCTCATTCTGTTCATCATCTATCTATCATATCTTGTATCTTTCTATCTATCAATCACAGTCTGTTCGTATCGATCTATCTTCATCATCTATCTATCTATCTATTCATCTATCGTAATCTATCTATCTATTTATCATCTATTTATCTATATATCTATCTATCTATCAATCACAGTCTGTTCGTATCTATCTATCTATCTATCGTAATCTGTTCATATTTATGTATCTATCGTTATCTGTTCATATCTATCTATCTATCGTTATTTGTTCATATCTATCTATCTATCTATCTATCTATCGTAATCTGTTCATATCTATCTATCTATCTATCGTAATCTGTTCATATGTGTGGACCAAGGACTACCAAAGAGCAGTGATTCGAATCTCCAGAGAACATGCCACCTCATCGATGATAACTCGCCGGTTAACCATTACCATCTCTCAATCTTGTTGAATCTCCTCATCAGTTATAGAGGTTGACGGTCGTCCTGCTCCTTCGTGCGTCACGCTTTTCCGCACATTCTTAACCCTCTCCGTCGACTAATACATATTTTTACGCGGCAGTGCACAGCCTGCGTATCGTTTTAAAAGCCCCCTATGTACTTCAACCTGTTATGGATCAATCGTTTACCAGGTATTCCTTTACAATAACCAGCAGAGCATACTCCGATTACGATTTGAGAATATTAGAGACATTATGTATTAAGTCTAGGCAGCCTTCCTTCTGCAATCAGAATGAAAGTTTCCAATCCTGTTGAAGATTCTATCTCGCGTCTGTCCGACAACCGGACTTTTCTCACATTTCCAAAAAGTGAGTAATTTAAAATTTCGGAAAAGTACAGTGTTTATATTTGGTTGACAGAAATTATACAAACGTATGTTAAAAATTAGACGAACTTTCACCGTAATATAAAAGTCCGTTTGTCAGACTGCCTTCTACCTATGCGTGTCTATATCTGTGACTATTGTGGTCATGTGTTCGAAGTTTGAGCTTTACCACGTCAGTTCTGTTGTTGCTGATACAGTGTAAACATGGTCGCTCCGCCAGCAGTGTGCCAGCAGTGTGCACCAAGATGGAACGTAAAGCAATGATCCGAATTTGCAGGGAAGCATGCAACCTCATCGATGATAACTTCGCCTTTACTATCTCTCGTGCTTGTTGCATCTTCTTGTCAGTGATGGAGGTTGACGGGTGCCCTGATCCTTCTTCGTGTTTCATATTTGTGAGGCAATTTTTAAAACACACACTCTCTCTCTCTCTGCAAGTTAAACCAAGTGGTGTTAGATTAGGTTGAGAGAATTAAAGCAAAAGTTGGCCTTATTCGGGGTGCCTGTCACCGATTCAATGCTAAACTAGCAAAATAATACTTTTTTTTGTTGTTCCCTCCCCTAGTTTTGGTATATTTTGACACCAGTTGTAAAAAAATAATTGTTTCTTTTCAACCGTTTAGTTTTACTTGCCGACAATTATTTTTTCTGAAGAATCGTCGGTCGAAAAGTACCTAAAATTTTAATCACTGCGATACTTTTGTATCTTTTTTATGTATAAAATATGATTCCTTTTCAAAGAACAATATATATATATATATATATATATATATATATATAAGTTTCATGAAAGATGACTGACGAGGTACCGTGGCAAGCTTTTTATTCTATTTTCTTGTGTTTGCATAAATATTTTCTTTTCTTAAGACGATCAACACATCGTTGATATTTTAGATAATAGTTAATAGTACAGCTGAAAGTGATTGGACGTGCAAACATTTTGATAGTTTTACAAACTTTATGCCCAGAAAAGAAAGCACTTACACTTATAAACAAGAAACAATTGAATAAAATGTTTAATCGCAGTACCTTGTCCAATCATCTTCAATGAAACGTATATAAAGAAGGCTGCCGACTGGGCGCGTTCGCTTGCTTAGTCCTCTCATACGCTGCTTCAATGTATTTTCCTTTCATCTCTTTTATGTCCACATGTGATTTCTTTTGTTAATAACATGCATTGTCGTTTGTTTTGAATTCATTGTAGATTTTTATTCCTCTATCTCGCGAGACCTCTTAGTGGATTGTATCAACTTTTCAAAAAACCATATGGAGATAACAGATGATGAAATTAATATCGTATTTACTGCTACGAAATGAGTTAGCACTTAATAATAAATCCTGGATTAAGTGCAAGAATGGCAATTCGATGTTCCTATGGGAGCATATGATTCGGCCCAGGTTGCTGATCTAGTCTGCTTCTAAATTCTATATATCCTTAGTAGAATCGTGGAGCCTAAACTAGTAGGCTTATATAGGGATGATGGACACATGTTTGTTCCCAATAGCATCGTCCACTTACTGTAAAGTTACAGAACTCAATGGTTAGAACATTTAAGTGACTGAGGTTTAAGATTGAGATTGCTTCTAACTTCAAAATTGTGGATATCACACTTAACCTTAATAGTATTAGTTTCAAACCTTACCATAAAGAATATGAAACCCCCAACTACATTAATGTTGATTCTAACCACCCCCTATGCCATTGTGAAACAGATAGCTATTACTGCGGGCTCAAGAATGCGTAATCTTTCGTCTAACAGAAATATTTTAATAGAAATAAAGCATTTTTCGATAATGCTTTTCACAAAAGTGGCTTAAAAAATACACTATTCTATTTAAACCTCATGAGTATCATTGAAGTATATAATATAGGATGTAAACATAAAAATAGAAAAAGAAAAATCATAGGGTTCAACCCCAAACCTTCTGTAAATTATCTAACAATAATATCGGATAAATTTTTCTGAGGTTAATAAATAAACATATTAAAAAAACAACAACCCTGTAAGTAAGATCTTCAATAGTAATACAATCAAAATAAGCTATTCCTGCACCAATAACATGTACAAAATTATCGACTCCCATAATAACTACATTGTAAGTAAATTCTATGGTATTAACAATAAACCTGATTACCCTGTAATTGCAGAAATAGCAAAAAAATGTCCAGTCGAAGAAAAATGCATAGCTTCGAGTGTTATATACCAATTTTACTATTTACCCCAAAACATAAATACTATTTTTTCATATGGGGGAAACTTTTCATTACACCCATGGACACTATTTTTCCAACCGCAAAATTAAAATACCAATCTGCTCTTTCCCAAAAATGCTTTTCGGAATTGAGTTATAAAATTAATTTTAAGAAAAAGAAATTGATGAAAAAAACCAGGTTCTGCTTACACTCCTAATATAATTTTAAGGGCAAATGTAACCTATGTTTAGAAGGAAGATTAAAATAATAAAATTCAATAATCAAAGTATACTAGTAAACCAAAGGAATGAGTTATTTTCAAATGTCGACACAAAGTAGGTTTTGGGACCTGGATTATATAAAAAGAATGGCAAAATAGAATATTATTGATCTTGTTTAATCTTTTTTATCATCTAACACATCTATTCTTAACTTCCACTTCCATGTCAAAATTTCAAAAATGCACTGTCCTCAGAATTTCCCAAAATCGATGGAATATTATATTTGAGCTTCAGATACAAAATGCCAAGCAATACAGCATATCGTTTTATAAATTTCTGTCGGAGAGAATTGCTCTCATGGTGTTCTTTTTTTTGTTTTAAACAGTGTCCGACTTTTCTTTTAATTTGGCAGTCGACAAAATAAAAAAACAAAAAAAAAAAAAAAAAACAAAGCATTAGCGTGAAATTAAAATATAAAATGGTTACAATTTACCCATCGTTGAATGTAAATTAAGAAAAATCATTTGAGAGAAACCTTTTTGTGCCATCCATCATCATGGCTGATATTTAACCTCAAGGTAAGTGATTCATTACGCCTTTTCTGTCTAATCTTTTCCACTGACATAAAACGAAAAGATTATATCGAATCAATTCTTCGCTTTGCTTCTAAGAATGTTGGTTTTCTGTGTCGTGAGAGAAAATTTTTTTCTATTAAAATCTATCTAAATATATTTAAAGTTTACAATTTGTTTAGAATATTGCTGCCACCCATAAAAAATACCCTGAGTATATTTAGAGATGCTAGATAAAATCCGGAAAATCTGGCTTTTCATGTTATAAACTTATCCTGGCACATCGGCTTCAGTCACTTTCCCTCGCCCCATTGTAGCTTCCTCCTGTCTTTTCGATAAATATTTATATATGGTAATTGTTCTAAGATTTTATCTATAGTACATAAAAATGAAAAAAAATCAATCTAGATTGGCAGATTTTCTCATCATTTGACAGTTGAAATGGTTATATGTAACCGCAACTTCTCTGCTAATACAGGATGACACAAAAAAACGGGAACTTTTTAACAATCCAATAAAACCAAGAGTAATGGAAGAAAAATATTTTATTCATAGTAATTGAAACCTTAAAACATGCCATTTAAGAAACAATGATGGAATTTTCATTTTTTTTTAAATTACGTCCTGTAGATGGCGTCCTCCTGTACGAATGCATTCTTGAAATCTGCTGTTGAGATTCCTCTGCAACATCTCAGCTGGGATACTGTGAATTTCATCTTGAATTCTAAATGGCGAAATGTTTGCTTGCTCAAGGTCACTGTCTCGCAGTGTTGCCACTTGCTCATGTCTGGCAATAGGCACTTCAAAAATTCCCGTTTTTTTTGGGTCACCCTGTATTTTCTTCTCTCGCATTTCTAACTTGTGGAAATTTTTTCTGCATTTTTGATTTTCAGTCAGAATGTTTTTTTTTTCTCTTTTGTTTTATGGCATTTCAACCTCAAGAGGTTACTTAATGCTGACAAGATTTTTTATTGCTGGTAATATTTTTTTAAAAAATTGCTGGTAAATTGCTCGTAATAATTTATCCTTCAAAAGATTTATTACGGATATTAAAACCAATTTTGACACTTTCATAATGTATTGACCCGAATTTGGGTGTTCACTATTTGCCCATAGCTGATAATTGCTTTTCCCCATATTCAAAGTGGACCTGGAAACATCAACAATTAAGAGGTGTTTCTTAGCTCCTGAAAAACCTCCTCACCAGAGGACTTTCTGTTGGACTTTTAATCATCTTACCCAGGACGCAATTTATAATATAACATATGTGTTTGTTTTATAAATATATATATGGTTAAAAAACTAATTTTTTTTAATTTTCTTTTTTATATATATATATATATACATGTTTTGTGTTGTCAGTTTGTGTGTGTTTCTGTGTTTATGACCTTTTTGTTTATATTTGCTTTTTTATAACCTTTAATGTATGTATTTTTAACCATTTGCATGTATTATGAAGGAAAAATGTTTTATTTCTTCTTTATATACTAGAAAATTGTCTAGAATTTTATATTTATTTAATTTCACACACCTTTTTTTTCAAAGAAAATGATTCATTGATTTTCATCATTAAATAATTTGTTAGAAAACCATGATGCATCTCAATATTTTTGAGAATTTTAAACTTTTGCTTTTCTTTGTGACTGAGGTTCTTCCTGGCTTTCTCCTTCTATATTTTGGATAGAAATTCATTCAGGATAAATGGGGGGAAAAATCAATTTAAATTTCGGTATTGTTAAAAAAAAAAAAAACAAAATTTTGTGCATATTTAAATGTTTATGATCAAAATGAAATATAATTATCCAAATACCCATGTATAAAATCCCTTTACATAATTTAAATTTATCTTATATCAAATTCGAAAAAAAAAAATGTATGAATATATTCATGTGCCGCTTGTTTAATTTAATCTTTTGATCAAAATGAAATATACTTGATATTTAAGCAACCCTGGGTAATGTAGTTTCAGAATATTTTTTTATTTGGACCTAAGGAAAAGCCAAAATTTTACCTGAAGGTTGGCTAACAAAAACAAAAAACCAAAAAAAAACAAAAAAAACTCAGAACAAAAAAAACAAAATACAGACATTTCTTCCGGCTATAATATATATATATATATATATATATATATATATATATATATATATATATATATATATATATGAATTATTTGGAAGAATTTTCAATATAGAATTCAAAGGAACAAAAAGAACAAATAAATAGAAATGATACGTTTTGTCAAAGAGACAGCCAGGAAACAAAAGAAGATAAAATATAATTTTTTAATTTATCTAAATGCTTGAGACTTATTCCAAAAGTAGAAATTCCATTAGGGAAAATTTTAAAAGAGATTGAAAGAGAAAGGAAAAAGAAAAATTTGAAATTAAA
>CAHIKZ030002187.1:675000-790000 GCA_903632075.3 Acanthosepion pharaonis | reverse complement strand
TTCTTTCTTTCTTTCTTTTTTCTTTCTTTTCTTTTCTTTTTTTCTTTTTTTCTTTCTTTCTTTCTTTTTTTCTTTCTTTTTTTCTTTTTTTTTTTATTTTCTTTTGTTTGTTTTTCTTTCTTTTTTTTTTTTGCGCATTTCTTTCTTTCTTTTTTTTCTTTTTTCTGATTTCTTTTTTTTTTTTCTTTTTTTCTTTTCTTTTTTTTCTTTCTTTTTTGATTTCTTTCTTTCTTTCTTTTTTTTTTCTTTTTCTTTATTTCTTTTGATTTCTTTCTTTCTTTTTTCTTTCTTTCGTTTTTTTTCTTTTTTTTTCTTTCTTTTTTTTCTTTTTTTGAATTCTTTCTTTTTTTTTTATTTTTTTCTTTTTTCTTTTTTCTTTTTCTTTCTTTCTTTTTTTTCTTTCTTTCTTTTTTCTTTCTTTTCTTTCTTTCTTCTTTTTTTTTTTCTTTTTTTTTCTTTCTTTTTTTCTTTTTTTTCTTTTCAAAATTTTTTTTTTTTTCTTTTTTTCTTTTTTTTTTTTTCTTTCTTTTCTCTTTCTTTTCTTTCTTTTTTCTTTTCTTTCTTTCTTTCATTTCTTTTTTCTTTCACTATCGTTTCCAATCTTTCTTTCTTTTCTTTTCTTTCTTTCTTTCTTTTTCTTTGCTTCAAATTCTTTTTTCTTTTATTTTTTTTCTTTTTTTCAAATTTCTTTTCTTTCTTTTTTTTTTTTTCCTTTGTCTTTTTCAAATTCATTAAGCTTTCTTTTTTTTTTCAAAAGAATTTCTTTCTTTCTTTTTTCTTTTTTCTTTTCAATTTCCTTCTTTTCATTTTTGTTTTATTTTTGAAATCATTTTTTCTTTATTTTCTGAATTTTTCTTTATCTCATTTTTTTTCTTTTATTGTCTGGCTAAACCTTTTTTTCATTTTTTTTTTTCAATTTTTATTTCTTTCATTTCTTTCTTTTTCATCTTTTCTTTTGTTAATCTTTGCTGTCTTTCGATTTTCTTTCTTTCTGTTTTTAATTTGATTTATTTTTTTCACCTTAAATTCTTTCCATTTTTTCCAATCTTTATTTTAACTTCTATCTATTTATTTTTTAAAATCTTTCTTATTTTTTTTTTTTTTTTCTTTTCTGCTTTCTATTTCTTTTTTCTTTTTTTCATATTTCTTTTTTTCTTTTTCATTTCTTCATCAATTTCAATTTTTTCTATCTTCTATCTATCTATTATCTTCTATCAATTCATCTATCTATCTTTTCTTTCTTATTCTTTTCATTTTTCATTATTTTATCTATTCCCTCCTTTCTTTTATTGTCTCTTCTTTCTATCTTCATTCTTTCTTTCTTCTTCGTCTTTCTTTCTATTTATTTAATATTCTTTCTTTCTTTAAAATTATTTCATTTTATTTATCTTTTCTTGTCTTGTTTATTTTTCTTTTTATTTCTTTCATTTTTCTGATCTATCTAATATTATTTCCTTTGTCTTCAATTTTTTTTTCATATTGATTTTTTAAAATTTCTTTCTTTCTTACTTTTATTTTCTCTTTCTTTATTGATCTAGCCATCTTTTTTCTCTATCTTTTCCATCTTTCTTTTTCTTTTCATTCTATCTTTTACTTTTTTATTCATCTTTTTTCAAATCTATCTATTTCTATCTTCTTCAATATTAAAATTTCTTTCTTTCTATTTTATCTATCTTTGTTCATCTATTCTTTCATCTAATAGTCTTTCATTGGCTCCATCTATCTATTTCTTTTCATCTATTCTTGTTTATTTTTTTCTATCTTTTTGAAGTAATTGTTTTTTTTTCTTCTTTTTTTTTTTGTTTTTTTTTAATTTCTTTTCTTTCTTTTTCTTTACTGAAAAGAATTTTTTCTTTTTTTTTTCTTTTTTCATTTTTAGACTTATATCTATCTATCTTTTCTCTTTTCATATCTATTTTACTCTATCTATCTATCTATACATATATCTTTGGTTCCTCATTTTTTTTTCGTTTTCTTTCTTTCTTTTATTCTATCATCTTTTTTTTCTGTTTTTCTTTTTTTTTTCTTCTCGATTATTTAGTCCATTTTACTTTCTTTTTCCTCGTTTTCAAAAGATCTATCCATCTTTTTATTTATCTCTATAAATTTTTCTTTCTATCATTATATCTTTTAACTATTTCAATTTATTATATTTTATATATACATTTTGGAAAATATAATATCTATATATTTTCATTGTATATCTATCTAATCTTCTATTCTATCTATAAAATGAGTTTTCATTAAAATCTATCTATCAATATATTTTTTTTCAATTGACTCTATCTCATATCTATCTTATCTATATATAATTTTTCTTTCATCTATTTATTTTCTCAGTCTTTCTCACTTTCTATTTTCTTTAATTCCCTTTCATTATTTTTTCTTTCTTTCTATTCATTTTATTTTTTTTTTCCATTTTCTTTATTTGTTTCTTTCTTTCCTTTTATCTTTTGTTTAATGAGTTTTTTTTCAAAATTTTTTTGTTTTTTCCTATTTTTTTTTTATTTCCTTCTTTCTTTATTCCTTCCTTCCTTCCTTCTTCCTTCATTTGTTCTTTCCTTTCTTCTTCCTCTTCTTTATTTCCTTCCCTTATTCAAATATATATTATATTTCAAATATATTTTTTTATTTTCTTTGACGCTTTTTTGTTTCTTTTCATTTTTTCTTTTAATGAAGTAAAATTTTTTCATTTTTCAGTTATTACTATTCACCATTTCATTTATTTTATTTTATTTTTTTTATTTCTTTTTTTAATTTTTCATTAACAATGATATTCGCAGATTTTCTTAAAATTCTAAAAATTACGGGTTTTTTTTATTGTATATATCTTTATATTGTGATATATAATATTCCGACAGAAAATATCTCATTGGGTGACAAGTTCATAAAATTAGACCTAGACGATTGTATTTTGTTTGATCACAGTAAACATATCCACAGAAAAATGTTCTGCATAATTGTAAAACGCTATTTTTTTTATAATAAGATCTTTGTGTTGTCATTATGTTAGATTTTTGATTTTCCTTATTTTAGGCTGAAAGAATTAAAGAATGATTTTAAAAATTTCTCGGCAACTTTTTTCCATTCCAGACCGCCTTTGTTTTGAATTTTCACATATGAGACGTCTGTTATTCTATTTTTGTTTCAATTCAAATTGAAAAATCCTATAAAGATTGTTTTAAAAAATATCAAACAATACACGCTCTTTCTCTTATTTCGAGCTTTTTAAAAGATCTCTTTACTCTATTTTCCCTAGTCAAATATGCAATTTATATATTTTAGTCTATATGCCGCCTCCCTTCGAGACAGGAAAATTAATCATATAAACAAATAAATATATATATTATATATATATATATATATTTTTTTATATTTTTTTGGTTTCCATGTATAATTTTTATAAGGATACCATTCCATCTTTCAAAATAACTATCAATTAATCACTTGTTCAGGCGGCTCGATGTTAATTTTTTTTAGCCTCCTTCTCATTATATTTCAAAAATTTTCATATTTTCATTCTTGATTCCGGTATGTGAAAAAAATTGTTTATTGCAACAAATCCATTTATTCTCAGTATTTTTTTCGTTAAAATTCTTTTGGGATTTTTTCTTTCGTCCATGGGAATGATTTTTGAATAACATTTAACATATTTATATAAATATCAACATTTCTTTTTCATATTTAATTCCCAAATCTAAAATTTTAAACAAACTTCTATGGATTTATTTTCAAATATTAATATATTGTTGATATTTTCATTATATATATATGGGCACCTAGCTATAGTAAGAACTCTATATATATATATATATATATATATATATATATATATATATATATATATATATATATATATATATATATATAAACCTAGGTAGGTTTATATATATATATATCATATATACGGATCGTCAGGGAAAGTTTTGTTTTATGCAAACTTTCCAATCTTTGGTTGGTGAAACCTAGGCAGGTAGGTTTGTCTGGCTCAACAGGTGTTTCTAGGTCTGCTCTACAGGTTGTATTGAGCTCTTTTGTTAGTTAGTTGTTTACTCGTATCGGGGTTTTTTTCTTTGGGCTTCAGACCTGCATCTGTGCGATTTTTTTGTCGGCAGAAGTTCATGTTTGTAGCTCTTTCTTTTTTTTAAAACCTTTTTTTCCTCGAGATTGATTTGATTATTAGCAAATCAAAAATTCGAGGGTTTTCGAAAAATAACTAGTTTTAAATATTTATATATATATATATATATATATATATTTATATATATATATATATATATTATATATATATATATAAATATATCCATCATTCTTTGCAATACATATAATATTTTTATCATTTAAATTTTATATTTTTTATATTTGGTATATATTTATTAGCCATAACAATTGTGATGAAATTCTGTAAAACAATTTATAGCTTATAAATCAGATCATATGAATTTAATTTAACCTTTAAAATGTTGATCAAAAAAATAAAACGATCATTCCAAAAAATGTAACTCAGGTATGCTCAGCATAGTTGCATTATAAAAAAATTGGTAATGTGTGCGTTTTAAATAAACAATTTAGAAAAGCAAGCGTCTGCAATATGATTTTAAAAATTCCCTAACATAAATATATATATAGAGATGATGTTGTCGCAGAAATATATCTATAGCCATGACTGTGTTCTCCCTTATAACCCAGGACAGCACTAATTCCTCAAGGCACTTCATGTAGCAATCTTGATTTGAATCTGAAGCCCTTATAACACATTCGGGAGATTTTTCCTATCAGAATTGGCAGAAAACAAAAATTTTTTCTGCTGCTATATATTCTTCACAATCGCCATTAGACTCATCCAAATCTTTCCGAATCTTCTGCATTGTCCATATATTGACAGCAAAACACTCTGAAATATTAGTATATACTATTTTCCGGTGTGAATGCTGATATATACAATATACATACATCAAATTCCTGGTGGAAAAGTGCGTTATGGTATTATATTTTTTATGAAGACGTTGTCCATCTGATTTTATAATACTGTGCAGTTGACAAAATCAATAAAAAACAACGCGCATGCGCGAAATGAAAAAAATAAAAAATGAATATCTTCATCTTCGCCATTAATTCATCCAATTCTTTCCGAATCTTCTGCAAATGTCCAATTGAATGACGACAAACTGTTTGTAATTTTTATATATAAAAATGAATTGCTAGTATTTCTAAAAGAAGAAATATTAAATTTATTTTCATAGTGTTTCTTTTTTTGTTTGAGGATTCACCTCAGCTAGCTGGGACGCTAACAGGTGCCAACACCACGATACATAATGGGCCACGGAAGAACAGCAATTAAGAAGTAAGATTGTCCAGCATTTGCTGCCATATAAAGAGGATGGACACTCTTTTTCTTTGTTTCTAGCGAGCTTTATTTTTTCATCACCTTGCTTAGATTTTCGAAGGCATCTTTCACTATCCCAATGTATTTTCGGATCTTTCCACTATCCCACCTCGAATCAGATTGAACTTGGCAACAGCAACAATTAAGAAGTAAGATTGTCCAGCATTCGCTGCCATATAAGGAGGATTCATACTATTTTTCTTTGTTTCTAACGACTTTTATCTTTTCTCAGCACCTTGCTTAGCTTTCGAAAGCATCTTTCACTATCCCAATGCATACTTCGGATCTCGGTGCCGCATTTTCCATTCTCTGTTAAAACTCTTCCTAGATATTTAAACTTCTGTACTTGCTTGATGTTGACATTTCGAATTTGTGACTCGCATTTTGGGATTTTTCTGTAGCTGATGACCATACTTTCTGTCTTTCTTGCAGTTTATGGCCAGTCCTATTTTGTCTCGCTTTATTTTACTACACTGTCAAGGGGGGTCATGCAGTTTTATTTCCGTATCAGCCATCAACAAAGTGGGGTCTGTGTGTCGTATATTGTTAAGATTCCGCCCACCGACAATAAATCCTGGTAGGATCTCCAGTTTCTTTAGTATAGCGTCGCTATAGAAGTTGAATAAATCTGGGGAGAAGATGCATCCTTGTCTCACACCCCTTTTTATTTTTGCGTATTTACTGAATTCATTTTCTATTTGGATGATCCCAGTATAAGTTCAGGATTATTCTAATAATCTTTCTAAATAGATCGAGTTTACCTAGTAGTTCAAATAGATCCTTGGGTTGTATCTTGGATCATTCTGTTTGGTAACATGCTTACCAGTTTTTTGTTCCAGTGTCTTTGAGGAAGCATCGCTTATTTCGCGTTTCATTTCTGGTCCTTCTTCGTGTTCAATTCCTCGGGATTCACATGATTAATTTGGGGCCTGCCTTCTTGTCCCTTAGGTAATCTTACAAATTTGGACTTTCTGAAGCCGGTGTTACTGTTAGCGAAAAGAATGTAATTAGTAAAGAAATGATATTATAGGTAACAGCTTGTGAAAAGTTTATCTCAGTAATTATTCTTTGGTAACAATAGTAAAAAAAAATACTAATAAAAAAAAACATCTTGAACATAACAATTTTTGTAAGCCTGGAGTCATGCATGGCTGAATTAAAAATAGTTACGCCATATTGCTACGACGTTCGGTGCTCCAGCTATATACAGGGGTTGGACAAAATAATTGGAACAGTTGCAAATTCCTCTCCTATATTTCAAAGACCTATTATATTAAAAACTTTAAGTAAAACTTCGTAATTTCAGGTTATATCTGTTGTAAATACGTTCATTTATCTAATTTACTGTCTTTGTTTTATCTATTTTTAGAATTTAGTAAAATTTAAGCTAAACTCTCCGAGTTCGAAAAAGGGTAAATTCTTGGAGCTCGCATGGCAGGAGCCTCGATCACTAAGGTTACTGAACTGTTTGGTTTTTCAAGAGCTACCATATCAAGAACTATGATGCAATTCGAGAAACAGGGCAAAACCTCTAGCAACCGTAGCAATTCGAGCCGGACTTGCAAACTTACTGACAGGGACCGACGTGCTTTGAAACGCAATGTGGCAAAAAATCATCGGACTACTTCAGCCAAAGTGAGTGCTGGGTTGAATAAACATCTGAATAGCCCAGTTTCTACTAAAAGTGTTCGTCATAAGGCTGGATATCATGGAAGAGCCGCCGTGAGGAAACCTCTTCTCTCCACTCGCAACAATAACTGTATCTTCCAAGACGATAATGTTCCAATATATACCACTCGAATGGTTAAGAATTGGTATGAAGAGAAGGAAAGTGAGCTAGAACACATGGAGTGGCCTCCCCAATCTCCAAATATCAATATTATTGAAAATTTGTGGTGCATTTTGGAGCAACAAGTTAGGAGCCGCTATCCTCCATCGTCGTGTCGTAAAGAGCTGGAGAAGGCTTTAATGGAAGAATGGCTGAAAATTCCTCTGGATGAAGGGAAGCTGTATGATTCCATTCCTAGACGTATTAAAGCTGTCTGTGAATCTAATCTACATATTAAATAAATTTTCTTTGAATTTAATAAGTGTTTCAATTATTTTGTCCAACCCTGTAGTTGGAGATTCTTGATAAAGACGAATCGACAATAGTATTAATCCTGACTTGGTGTCGCAGCTTTAGTCACTTACCTACCGCCTTAAATTTGCTTTCCTCTGCCTTTTCTATAAATACTTTCATAGTAATTGTTGGATGAGCTCTTTGCTATGGAGCTAGACTTTATGAATTTAAGTGCAGTACTAGATTGGCGGCAAGGTCTCATTACTTTATAATTAAAAAGGTTAGATGTAGCCGTAAATTCAATGCTAACAGTTTCTTTTCTCGCTTGGGAATCTCTCTTCCCTCTTATTGCTTTCAAGTCAAATTTAATCTTAAAAAAAGTTAAATGCAATATCAATCGTTATCTACTGTCTTCCTGATTCCTCTTCTATTGTTCTCGTTCCTCAATAACGTTTCTGTTTTCTAATTCTTTCATACTCAGTAACCCCTTGTGTCTTAGTGGCGTTGTTGCCTTTCTTGGGATGATTTCGATTTAAAAAAATAAACAATTATATATACAGGGTGCAACTGTTCGCCATTTTATATTTTTCATTTCGCGCATGCGCGTTGTTTGTTATTGATTTTGTCGACTGCACAGTATAGTATGGTCAGATTTTATAAAAAAAAGACCACCATAACACACTTCACTCCACCAGGAATTTGGTGTACAGTATGCTGTACTGCTCGGCATTCACACCGGAAGCTCTAATACGAACATTTCAGAGTGTTTTGCTGTCAATCCATGGACAATGCAGAAGATTCGGAAAGAGTTGGATGAGTCTAATGGCGATTGTGAAGATACGGCAGCACGGAAAACTCACTCTGCTCTTTCTGATAGGAAAAAAATCTCCCGAATGTGTTGTTAAGGGCTTCAGATTCAACAAAAAGAGGCCTAATGAAAATTCCTTTATCAGGTATGCTGCCCTGGGACAAGAGGGTGGTTGCCCTTCTCAACAGGACTCTGCACTATGCCACACAAGCAGGAGAACACAGTCATGGCTGTCGGACAATTTCTGCGACAACATCATCCTTTATATCTGGCCAACTAACTCTCCAGCCTGCAAGTCCGTTGATTATTATATGTGAGGTGCAGTATAGCGAAAGACCAACAGGAACAATAAAGATGAACTAAAGATAAAGATTATGGCAGCATTCGCCATCTTGAACAAAGAGATTACCCAGAAGAGATTCCGAAGATTCCGATTCCGAAGTCTTTTGTGATTAAAGACAATTGCGATTTTATTGAAGTATTTCAAGATATTTATGTGCAATGTTGGTAAATATATCTGTTAAAATGAGATACCAGGGCCTACAGTAAATACGCAAATTTTATATCTCATATATGATGTGGCCCCCTTAAAATTAACTTCAAAATTAGGTCATCGAAAGTCGCAACATACGTGATTAGATACAGTAAATGATATTTAGCGGCTTTACAATATTACGAATATCTAATATATTACCATGAATAATTATCATGAACAATTAATACGAGGTATTAGCTGAATTATTTATACATTGGTATGAATAACTGTATTTTATTTATATTTTAACAGGAGTAGGTATATTCACCTATTCATTTTTGCGTAATTTAGAAAAAATATCCATCGCACCCTCTATATACATATATTTTTTACAGTAATGTTCACTCGTTGCAAGGCCCGGGGCCACTCAAGCTAGAGGGTTACGTTTGGAGGACATTTGTTTGTATAGAAGTGGAAGATAATGATTAACACTAGCCTTGAAAGGGTTAAGATTGTAGTGATCGAAGAAAAATATTGTTGAAAGTCGGTTTTGAACCGATGAGACATATTGTTAGGAGTCGGTTTTTGAACTGATTAAACGTAGTATTAAGACAGGAGTAAATCGGGTAAGATAGCAAGTTAAGAACGGGCGATAAGAGGAAGGTCGTTGACAAAAATAAGGAAGAACGTAGGTCCAAATATAGAGCATGTGGCACACCAGCATTAATGCAAAAAGATCTAGAAGAGTGGCCGTTCGAGAACACCTTCATTTCACGATTTCATAAGAAAGACTGAATCAGATCAAACATTTGTCCAGAAATATCATAACTTTTCATCTTGTAAAGAAGACCAGCATGAAAATACCTGTCAAATGCTTTCGAGATATTCAAGATAACAGCCCGAGCTTCACAACATATTCACCACGTTTGGCGAATTGCGGATTGGTGAGGGTATTTAATCTATAGCTGGAAGTTTTCAATTCAGAGTTGATCTTATTGTAGACCGGTTAACAGCTTGACAGATACCTAAGGAAAACGTATATAGAGAGCTGTCGATGTCTGAGATAGATAGATAGATAGATAGATAGATAGATAGATAGATAGATAGATATCTTTTTTTTAGATTACGTAGATAGATAGATAGATAGATAGATAGATAGATAGATAGATAGATAGAAAGAACAGACTGGGGTAGATATAGATAGATAGATAGATAGATAGATAGATGACGCTGAACAGACTGGGATTATAGATAGATAGATTTCAATATCAGATAGATAGATAGATAGATAGATAGATAGATAGATAGATAGATAGATAGATTTGTGATAGATAGATAGATAGATAGATAGATAGATAGATATATCTAACAGATAGATAGATAGATAGATAGATAGATAGATATGAATAGATAGATAAATAGATGATATTTTTTTTTGTTTAGATAGATAGATAGATAGATAGATAGATAGATAGATTTAGATAATAGATATCAGATAGATAGAGAGAGATAGGTATTCAACATTAGATAGATAGATAAATAGATAGATAGATAATGAACAGACTGTGATAGATGGATAAGAACAGACCAGGGAGCGATTTTTTAGATAGATAGATAGATAGATATCATAGATAGATAGATAAGAAATAGACTGGGATAGATAGATAGATTTTGAACAGATCAGATAGATATTAGATAGATAGAAAGATAGATAGATAGATAGATAGATAGATACGAACAGACTCAGATAGATAGATAGATAGATAGATAGATATGAAAAACTTAGATAGATAGATAGATAGATAGATAGATAGATAGATATATATTTATATATATAGAGAGAGATAGGTATCAACATTAGATAGATAGATAGATAGATAGATAGATAGATAGATAGATAGATATGAACAGACTGTGATAGATGGATAAGAACAGACCGGGAGCGATAGATAGATAGATAGATAGATAGATAGATAGATAGATAGATAGATAGGAACAGACTGATATATATATATATATATATATATATATATATATATATATATATATATTTTCAGATTGAGAAAGTTATATAATCCATCTCTTTTTTCCCTATCTATTGGGAAATATCAGCACAGACCGGGTCCTGTAAACTTAGATGGTAACCGGTCTACAAGAAGATCAACTCTGAATCAAGGAACTCAAGCTATGGAATAAATAGCCCCACCTTTCCGTAAACGAAAGTAAGAAACTCAACACAAACTCAGATGGCATCTAACAAGTTTAGTTCTCGTGTTAACATCTTCTGTTCGTAAAGCAGAATGTTTTGCTTGTAAATTCTTTTCCAGTTTTACTCTTGACTCATGTGGTGTATCTTCGGATTCATTCCGTAACTTTTTTGCTAGGCCCTTTGCATTGATATTTTTAACCTTCCTTTTGAGTATACTGTCACTGATATTTCTCCCCGTATAAAAGCTGGCATCGATGGTTTTATACCATCTCGATAATACCAGGTGAAACCACAATCTTTCCCTTGGTTCACACTTGCCTGTTCAGCCAACATAACACTCAGGTATCAATTTGTCATGAAAAATCCAGCGTGTGTAAACTCGTGGTAATTGCAAACATGTATATATATAGGAGTCTGATCAGGAGGTTTTGAGGAGCGTTGAACTACCTCTTAATTGCTGGTATTCCCGGGGTGGTAAAACCTGTTAGGATCCCAACTATAGGCAAATAGTTAACACCTAAAATGGGGTCAAAACACTCTGAAACTGTAAATTTCAGGTTTTAATACCAGAAATACATTTTTGAAGGAAAATTATTGCCAGCAATACATTATTGCAAAAATATTATCAGTACTAAATTTTTAAAAAGAAATTATATTACCAGCTTTTCATTTCTGGAAAAAAATATTTCCAGCAATACATTTTTGGAAAGAAAATATTACCAGCAATAAAAAAAAAATTGTCGGCATTAAATAACCCATTGAGGTTGATATGCCGTAAACCAAACCAAACCAAACCAAATCAATATATAGTGAAATAGATAGATAGATAGATAGATAGATAGATAGATAGATAGATAGATATAATTAAAACAGACTATAATAGATAGATAGATAGATAGATAGATAGATAGATAGATAGATAGATAGAATAAAACAGATATTATAGATAGAATAGATAGATAGATAGATAGAAAAATATAAAAATAGATAGATAGATAGATAGATAGATAGATAGATAGATAGATAGATAGATAGATTAAAAACAGACTGAGATAGATAGATAGATAGATAGATAGATAGATAGATAGATAGATAGATAGATAGATAAAAAAATATTACCAGCAATAAAAATCTTTTCGGCATTAAATAACCCATTGAGGTTGATATGCCCTAAAACAAACCAAATCAATATATACTGAAATAGATAGATAGATAGATAGATAGATAGATAGATAGATAGATAGATAGATAGATTAAAAACAGACTGAGATAGATAGATAGATTTAGATAGATAGATAATAGATTTTAAAACAGACTGAGATAGATAGATAGATAGATAGATAGATAGATAGATAGATAGATAGATGTATAACAGATAGATATTTATAGATAGATAGATAAATAAAATAGATAGATAATAAAATAATGAATAATAAAATCTTTTTGGCATTAAATAACCCATTGAGGTTGATATGCCCTAAAAAAAAACCAAATCAATATATACTGAAATAATAGATAGATAGAAGATAGATAGATAGATAGATAGATAGATAGATAGATAGATAGATAGATAGATAGATATATAGATAGATAGATAGATAGATAATAGAATAAAAACAGACTGAGATAGATAGATAGATAGATAATAGATAGATAGATAGATAGATAGATAGAAAAAATAGACTGAGATAGATAGATAGATAGATAAAAATAATATATTAAAAAAAAATAAAATAAAAAAAATTTTTAGAATATAAATAACCCATTGAGGTTGATATGTTTTAAAAAAACCAAATCAATATATTTGAAATAGATAGATAGATAGATAGATAGATAGATAGATAGATAGATAGATAGATAGATAGATAGATAGATTAAAAACAGACTGCGATAGATAGATAGATAGATAGATAGATAGATAGATAGATAGATAGATAGAATAAAAACAGACTGAGAAGATAGATAGATAGATAGATAGATAGATAAAGATAGATAAATAGATTAAAAAACAAATAGATAGATGAATAGATAGATAGATAGATAGAATAAAAGATAATAATATTTATATATTAGATATAAAATATTATCATATTAAATAAAAATTCTTTTTGATTTAAATAAAATAAATCAGGTTTATATGAAATAAATTCAAAGAAATAGATAATAGAATAGATATAGATATAAAAAAGAGAAATTCAGATAATAGATAGATAGATAGATATATATAGATAGAATAAAAATAGATAAATAGATAAATAGATAAAATTAAAAATTCATATTTAGATAGATAGATAGATAGAAAAAATGAAAAAAAAAAATTATTAATAGATAAAAAAATCATTAAATAACCCATTGAGGTTGATATGCCCTCTTTACAAAAAAATCAATGAATAAATACTAGATAATATCTAGATAGATAGATAGATAGATAGATAGATAGATTAAAAGAAGATAGATAGATAAATTCAAAAAATAGATCAGATAGATAGATTTATAATAGATTGATAGATAAATAGAATTTTTATCTAAATTGATATAGTTTATTAGATGAACCGAAATCACTTTTGAAAATAGATGAGATAGATTCTAGATTATATTAGATAATAGATTTTAGATAGGATCGATATCATTGAAAAAAAATAGACTAGTAATTTATGCATCAGATTCTCATGAAATAATAGATTGGGTATATGTTCTTTTTAACCAAATTCAATAAAAAATTTTAGATAATAAATAGATAGTAGATAGATATATAGATAGATAGAAAAAATAATGAGATAATATAAAAATATTGATAGATAGATAGAAAAAAACAGATATAGATAGATTTAATAATATATAGATAGATAGATAGATATTTAGATTTTTCAAGATAGATAGAAGATTTTGTTTTTTCTAATAATAGATAGATCGATGATCCTTTAGATGAATAGATTATTTAAAATATAGTTGATATAATCAACCACTGTGTTTTTAACTTATTTTAAATTTATTGCTTATATATTTAACTTAAAAAAGAAAAAAATTTCAGTGATCTTAAAATTATTCCATCGATGAAAACAGTTAAATCTTTTTTTATTTCTTCAACCATTTCAGGAAGTCATTTTTTGGTGTTTTATCTTTGAAATAAATTAATTATTCCTTTATTAATCTTCGTATTTTATAAATATTTTTTATATTAAATATATTTTTATAAAAATTCTTTTTTTTTTAAAATGCAGCAATTTCCTGATTCCTCATCTCTAAATGCATTGTCGGCACCGTTGTATTTTAAAATTTTCAGAAATCAACAGTCTTTGACATATATATATATATATAAAATATATTGTCACTCTAAATCATTAAATTGGTTGTCAGCTTTAATAAAAAACTCATTCCATTACATTGTCGGCACCACAAGACCAAGATCTCATTTATCTATCAAAAATGAACATATATCTATCTTTTAAAAACTTATTGATAAACAAAGATTTTGTACATCAACAAAAAAGTAGCCAAACAATTCAAAATGATTGCTTTGTTAGGTATCATTTATTTTTTTTTTATTTAAATTTGCCATTATCTATGTTATAACTGAAAAAATCTTTGATCAATAAAAAACCAGTTAAAAGAATCAAAATTAATAATATGACATAAATTTTTATTCAAATTGCCTGGCTATATACAAAATGCCATCCACCTTATTCCTCGGATCATTGTTAAGGATTACCATGTCTTACATGTCTATAACAGAATAAATATTTGAGAAAAAACTTTCATTTTTTTTAAGGACTACAGTTGTCCACTATAGATTTGTTTAAACAAAATCTGATTTTTCTCGATATTTCTTAAATTTTTGTTTATAGACTAACGATATGAAAAATAAAACTATATTCCTTTCTAATTTTCAAATAAATATTTATATATATATATATATATATATATTTGATATATATATATATATATATATATATATATATATATATATATATATATATATATATATATATATATATATATATATATATATATATATATATATATATATATGTGTGTATTTGTGTATGTATATGTATGTATATATATATATATATATATATATATATATATATATTATATATATATTTATATATATGCATTTAAATTGTTTTCATCCATCCCAAAATAATTAATATCTAAAAAAAAATAATTCACTAACTAATTGTTTTTCTTTTTTCACCAATTTTCATATATAAATATATATATATTCTAAAACTCCCAGCATCCTCTTTATCTTGCAAATTGTAGTCGTAAATTCAACAAAAAAATTTATTTCAATGAAGTCCTAAAGGACGAAACGAGGAAGAAGTAAATTTTTTATCTTTAGAGAAATCAGAAAATTTATATATAATAGTATTCGTAATAAATATATAAAAATATGTAACGTTATTTACATATATTATATATATATATATATATATATATATATATATATATATATATATATATTGTCAAATTATATTTTATATATAAAGAAATAATCATATATAGAATGAATCATCAATATTAATGCGATTAATGGCGAAATTTAATTTTGCTAGTAGAACATAATTTATGCATTAAAAATGTTAATATATATTGAATGATTTGATTCTCATTTATATAAATCATTTTTAGATGTTTTAGTGTATCTTAAACTAAGAAACATCTGACAACAATTTATATATAAGAAGAAATAGGATACACAACTTTTCCTATAATATATATATATATATATATATATATATATATATATATATATATATATATATATATATATATATATATATAAATATATGGATATAGATCCGACAGTATGAAGAAAAATATACAGAAAAAAAAAACAAAAATCTTAATATGCAATTATGCTGTATTAATGTTAATATAAAGTCAACGTCGGACGTTTCGGTCTATTTTAGACCATCTTCAGGACATATTCATTTAAACATAATTAACATTAGAACATATAAAATTCAACATGAAAAGACGATGGACATAAGAGCAAACTAATCCAAACAGATAACTGAAACTTTTTATATAAGATCAGCGTTCCGTTTAAATATGATCACGTCGTCGTCACGTGGGCGATGTTGTGAAAACGTATTCGAAGATGATTTTTCTGATTTTTGAAATTTTTATAAAAGTTTTTGTATATTTTTTCTAAATATATATATATATATATATATATATATATATATATATATATATATATATATTTTTATAAACGTACAATCAATTTACAAATACATGAATTATTCACAATTAAAACTAATGCATTGGTTATTGGTTTTGAACGCGCCAAAAAACGCTGAGTTTGATTTTAAATTTTTAAAAGTGTTTGCGTTTATACCAAATATGGTGTTGAACAAATTTTTTTACTGGTAAATTTTTTGTCAAAGTGGCATGAACTATATTGTTCAATAATTACATAATGTCGCATATTATTATCCAAAAAGTCGCACATGGATCAGTTATTTAAATTACGATAAACGTGCAATCATATAATTAACAAAAACTTTTGTTTTCCAAAAAAACAAATTTAACTCATTTTTTCAATAGCATTTTCGGATACAACAATACACATATTTTTCGTTGTCCTCTTATTACTAAGAAAAAAAAAGAACAACATCTATTCTATACCTGAAGATGTCTGTAGGAACAGACGAAAGCTTGTAGTAAAAAAAAAAAACAACTAATACGGCAGAAATTTATATAAACAAGGATCAATTCATTCATAACGGATCTGGAGGTTTTTGTATACTATTTGAATTGTTTGCGATGATGGATGTCTCGCCATTTAAATCATTAACCTTTGCATTAATTTTGTGTGAATAATTCATGTATATATATATATATATATATATATATATATATATATATATATATATAAGGCTTTTAAATTTGAGAACTTTTCATGCATATTCAATTTGAAATTTTTGAATATTTTTTTTTGGAAAAATTACAATTTTATGATAAAAAAATTTACATTCTAATAAACTTTACACACACAAACATTTGGGACACACACTACACACACATTTACACACACACACATACATATATATATATATATATATATATATATATATATATATATATATATATATATATATATATATATATATATCTTTTTTTGAGGTATGCTATATTAATGTGTTAATTAAAAAATCGTATATAACCAAAGTTTACGTAAATATAAAACTTTTCATTGATGTCATGTCCTCTTGTGTGTGTCTGTTTAAAATTAAAGTTTAAACGTAATTGATTGCCATATAACACCTTTTGCATTTTAATGGACATCCCTTAAAATTTGTTTGTTAACAAAGAACAGAATACTTTATTGTTACGTGACATCTGTCCTCCTTTACGGCATAGAATGTTGGATTGAGTTCCTCAAAGATGAAAAGAGACAAACCCATGATTTATTTATGCGGTCCTATTGAAGGATGCTGAGCATATCAAACCGGGAACGTTTCAAGTATTAGATCCGGGAGATCATATTTTAAACAACGACAATTTTATAAAAAACATCATGAAGAGACAGCTGAAGGTTCTTTTCACACATATAATTTTTCATCAGATTACATTGCTTTTTTTTTAACTTCTCAATGATTTTCTAATAATATTTTTTTAGTATCAGACACCAATAAATGAATATATTATATATATATATATATATATATATATATATATATATATATATATATAAATATTGAAACATAAGCAAATTGTATAAACAATAGCCAACTTATTTAATTCAAACGCTCTTCAGTAAAATGAATTTTTATCATGATTGATTGGCATTTGTTTACATTCGTAAAAAATTTTACGAAGGATTTAGTTGTTTTAAATTTCTTTTAAATGAATGAATATATCTTATTGCAGAAACTTCTGATTGATCGCTATATTTCGATTCGGGCTATATATTTATATATCTATCTGTATTTATACTGTGATATCATCGAAACAGTTTTCTTTCAAATTTAAAATATTTACATATAAATACAAACATTTTATTTTTATATATATATATATATATATATATATATATATATTATAAATTAATTGATTTAAAATATGGTTATTTTTCTTACACAGTTCCAACCATGTTTCAAAAATAGAAGCTAAAAACCCCTAATTTTATTTTTTTGCAAATAAATTAAAAGCATTAGTTCCATTTCATCTTCAAGCGAATTTTGGAGTAACTTTTAAAATTTACACGCTTTTAAATACACAGCTAAAATCACGTTTCCATGGTTACAGAATATTCTACTCAAATTGAACAAACAATCTAGATTTTCCTTATGACAGTATCATTGTATCAGTTATTAGCTACATTTTGGTAATAGGTGAGGATGTATTTTTACACTGAAACCTGACGTCATTTGAATGGATGTCGTCTGAATTTTTTAAAAAAAAAAAAAAAATTGTTAACGGTAAAAAATTTTCAACGTCATCTTTTTAAAATTAAAGATTTTTTTTTACAATACTTTTTTATTTAAAACGATTTGAAATATTTTCCTTTTTAATTTTTATTTTACTATATTCTTTTTAAGAACAGTTAAATGTATTAGAATCCATTATATTATATAGGATTATTTTAACATTAAGTTTAAGTATGTATATGAGGTTACATTTTTTTTTAGCTTCTATTTTTGAAACATGGTTTATGGAACTGTGTAGCAAAAAAAAACTCTATTTTAAATCAATTAATTTATAATATTAATGCTCTGTAAATTTACATTGAGCACTATTTTGTAAAAAATAAAATATCTATAAGAACACCGGATTTTATATCTTACTGTTCTTTCTTTTTATTTATATACATATATATATATATATATATATATATAATTTATTTATTTTTATATGTTTATTATTAATAAAACATGTATCTAAATGTTTGTATATATAAAAAAACCAATAAACAGAAAATATATTGAAAGTATAATATATGAAATCAGCCTAAAAATGATAACATACTATATATATATATATATCATATATATATATATATATATATATATATATATATATTTTCTAAGAATGGATTAGATGTGGCACAAATCCGAAAGTATTGGGCACTTAGTGAGGATCAAATTCATAAAAGTCGTAATTGATCTAGAAGATTTCTATCTTTCTAACCATTACATTATATCGAGGCACAATATATATATATATATATATATATATATATATATATATATATATGTATAGTTTTTTAATATTTTTAAAATTATGAAACACCAATAAATAGATATAAAATTCATTTCTGCAGATAGTGTGTGTGTGTTTGTGTTTCTTTTAGATGAAAAGTGCATTGGTGATCTGACATAAAGAAAATTTGCAGTTCTAGAATCGTCGAAAGAGAAATAATTCAACTTCATAAAAGTCTTCATAAGACAATCGTTTTTCGACTGAGGAAAATTGGTTTCTTTTTAATGTTTTTTCTTTTTCGATTTTTTAATTTTTTTTTTATATATTTCTATACTTTTTTTTATCATTTTTTTCATTTTTTTTTTTTTTTTGTTCCACTATCCTGAAAACAGGTTCTGTTATTCTAAACTAAAATATATCCCCGGTGGAGAGTAATGCCTGTACGAATGACTCCATACGATTTCTTACACGTGTCAAAGATGTGTTAATTTATTTACACGTTCCTTTTTCCTTTCGCACGCAAACTGAGGCGCGGAGTGAAATGATTTTCAATTTCGCCGTTTTCCCCTCGTTTTGCTTCCATCTCGCCGCCCATTCCTGACACGATCCATGTCGGTGTGTGCGGGTCGATGCGATATTTTGCATGGCACGATGACGACTGTATATTTAGATTGCTCTCCTTGTTTGACAGCTTGTTCAGTCTTCAACTTACGCGGCTTACTCGACATTTACTCCTGTTTACAATATCTTTTCTCTCCCCTCTAATTCTGATTAAATTAGCTGGGATTTCTTTTTTTTTATTATTTATTAATGCTATAGTTATCTGCACATTTGAATACTTGCAGTCAGGCTAGTTTAAAAATGCACACTTTTAGCAGAATGTATTTTTCATCTATCTATCTATCTGTTCATAACTCTCAATTTAAAATAATTCATTTTTTTCTAAAATAACACATATAGCTATGAAGACACTCATAAAGACCGTGATAGATGCATAAATATGAAAAGACTGATATATATATATATAGACAAATTAAATAGATACAAAGATACATATATATATATATATCTCCTACTCTGTTCATATCTACGATAATTTATTCATATCTATCTTCCTAAACCTGTTCGTATGTAGTGATTTTCCAAGCGAGGCTCAGATGTGGCACAAGGCCGAAAGCATGGGGCACTCAGTTTTCTATCGAACTCACTACTCAGTCGTAATTATTCTAGCGAGACAAGCTTGCTAACCATTACACCACCCTGAGGTACCTCAACCTGTTCGTATCTATCTATCTATCTATCTATCTATCTATCTATCTATCTATCTATCTATCTATCTATCTATCTATCTAACACAGACTGTTCATATCTATCTATCTATCTATCTATCTATCTATCTATCTATCTATCTATCTAACACAGACTGTTCATATCTATCTATCTATCCATCTGTCTATGTTCATCTTTTCATATCTATCTATCTATCTATCTATCTATCTATCTATCTATCTATCTATCTCTAATTGTTTATCTATCTATCTATCTATTCCTACTTGTTTATATCTATCTATCTATCTATCTATCTATCTATCTATCTATCTATCTAACACAGACTGTTCATATCTATCTATCTATCCATCTATCTATGTTCATCTTTTCATATCTATCTATCTATCTATCTATCTATCTATCTATCTATCTATCTATCTATCTATCTAACACAGACTGTTTCATTTCATCTATCTATCTATCTATCTATCTATCTATCTATCACAGTTGCTGTTTCTATCTATCTATCTATCCATCTATCTATGTTCATCTTTTTCATATCTATCTATCTATCTATCTATCTCTAATCTATTATCTATCTATCATCTAAATGCGACCCAAAAGTTTACAACACATTACAAAAAATGTTTTTAGGCATTTCTAATACAGTTACATTAATTAAACTTTTATCCATCGTAAAACAATTCTTTAGGTATTCAGTCAAACAATCAGATTTTTTTAAAAATTCAAAAAAAAGTATCCCGCGAAGAAAAACCGATATTTGGTAACTCAAAAGTTTAAACACATTTTTTTTTTATTTACAACAGTGTTTTTTTTTTTCCAATTTTACTAGAATGTTCCTAATTAGGTTGGGGTTGTTCCAAATTAATTTTATGATTACTTTTCGCTACGATTAAAAGTATTGTGCCATTCTTTTTTCTGTCAACCATCCTTTAAACATTAACAAAATGGGTAAAATCGAAATAATTGATCAAGATCTCCGTAAATGTATTGTTGACCTTCATAAAAATGGACTTGGTTATATGAAGATATATAATCAGTTAAATGTGCCATTTACTTCAGTTGGTACGATAATACGTCACTAGAAAATGTGTCATTTCATTCAGCACCCACCCCCACCAAAGAAAAAGCTCTGATCGTTCTAGAAATGTAACGGAACGTATGGTAAGATTATTGGCGAGTAAAGTTGGCAACGATCCCCGAGTTACGCTTAAAGAACTTCAAGGAAGACAAGACAAAGTAGAGTAAAAGCAAGTATGGATACAATTAATCGTTCACTTCGTCGATATAACATCATTTCGATGACTCCAAGTAGAAAAAAAAATCCCAAACACTTCTTAATCGAAAACACGTTCTTGCTGGACTGGATTTTGCAAACGAGGATTGTAACAAACCTGCAGCATTTTGGGGAAAATGTATGTTGGTCAGACGAAACGAAAATTTAAATTTTTGGCAGAATTGGTTCGGCAAAGGTCTGAAAAAAAGACGAGTTCTGAATATTCGACGAAGAATACTATCCCAACATTAAAATTTGGAGGTGGATTTAGTGCTGAAGGTTTAGGGAACATTGACATAATAGAAGGTGGATCAATGGAGCATATATATATATATATATATATATATATATATATATATATATATATATATATATATATTATTTTGAAACATGTAGTACATGTCATTTGCATAATTCTTTGAACCATCGAAGTATGTCACATGTAGCACATTGCAGAAGTCCTTGAACCATCGAAAGAAGTCACATGTAGTACATTGCACAAAGTTTTCGACTATCAAAAGATGTCTCAAGTATCACATTGCAGAATTCATTGAACCATCGAAGTATGTCACATGTAGCACACTGCAGAAGTCCTTGAACAATCGAAAGAAGTCACATGTAGTACATTGCACAAAGTTTTCGGCTATCGAAAGATGTCACATGTGGTACATTGCGTAATTCTTTGAACCATCGAAGTATGTCACATGTAGCAAACTGCAGAAGTCCTTGAACCATCGAAAGAAGTCACATGTAGTACATTTCACAAAGTTTTCGGCTATAGAAAGAAATTTACGTCAGAGCGTACATTCACTGGGATAAAACCAGGTTGGGTCATTCAGCAAGACAGCGATGTTTAGACATACAGCTAATCTTACAAAATTAAGTTCAAATAGACGTTTCAAAATGGTCAAGTCATTCTCCAGATCTCAATCCGATTGAAAATTTATGGAGAGGGATGAAACAGAAAATATTGTTTTTTTTCGGAAGACATTTTTATTGTATTTTTTGTTTTTTTAAAATCTGATTGTTTAACTAAAGGATTAAACATATGTATTATTAGCAGTATAAGTTTAATTAAGTTAACTGATTAATGAAAATTTTACTGCTATAAATGTTTCTTTAGGTATTTCTAACAGAGTTTGGAAATACCAAAAGGAACTTTTTTTTGTAATATACTGTAAACGTTTACGTGGCACTGTATATGTCCATCTATTTAAGCCAGTTCTCATATATCTGTATTCTTCTATTCATATCTATCTATCTATCTATCTATCTATCTATCTATCTTCACATCTATCTATCTATCTATCTATCTATCTATCTATCTATCTATCTATCTATCTATGTTCATATATTCCTATGTATCTATATTCACATATTCGTATCTATCTTCACATATTCGTATCTATCTATCTATCTATCTATCTATCTATCTATCTATCTATCTATCTTCACAAATTCATATCTATCTATGTTCACATATTCATATCTATCTAGCAATCTAGCTATCTATGTTCATATATTCCTATCTATCTATATTCACATATTCATATCTATGTTCACATATTCATATCTATCTATCTATCTATCTATCTATCTATCTATCTATCTTCTCACATATTCATATCTATGTTCACATATTCATATTTATCTATCTATCTATCTATCTATCTATCTATCTAAGACTATTAATATCTATCTATCTATCTTCATATATTCATCTCTATCTATTTATCTATGTTTACAGATTCATATCTATCTATGTTCATATATTCATCTCTATGTTTACAGATTCATATCTATCTATCTATGTTCACATATCTATCTATCTATCTATCCATCCATCTATCTATCTATCTATCCATGTTCATATATTCCCCATCTATCTATATTCACATATTCATATCTATCCATCCATGCTGACATATCCACATCTATCTATCCATCCATCTATCTATCTATCCATCTATCCATCTATCTATCTATCTTCATATTCACATCTATGTCCCCATATCTATCTATCTATCTATCTATCCATCTATCCATCCACATATTCATATCTATGTTCACATATTCATATCTATCTATCTATCTATCTATCTATATTCACATATTCATATCTATGTTCACATATTCATATCTATCTATCTATCTATCTATCTATATTCACATATTCATATCTATGTTCACATATTCATATCTATCTATCTATCTATCTATCTATCTATCTATCTATCTATCTATGTTCACATATTCATCTCTATCTATTTATCTATGTTAACAGATTCATATCTATCTATCTCTGTTCACATATTCATATCTATCTATCTTCACCATTTCACATATATCTTCAGCTATTCATAAATATTAATATATCTGTCTATGAATCTATCTTCACCTATTCATATCTATCTATCTATCTATCTATCTATCTATCTATCTATCTATCTATCTATCTATCTAGTTAGCTATCTAGCTAGCTATCACAGTTTGTTCCCATCCATTTAACACAGATCATAATTTCCTGCCATAGAATCAAATCATGACTAATAGACGGACTTTTAAATGCATATAGTTTTCGATTAAACGTAATTTCCACAATTTCCTGTTTGCATTCCAATCATTTGAAAAAAAAAATATTTTGCTGCTTTTCTTCTTTAGAACCAGAAGAATTTAGAAGCAACATGGTGATGTCATATCGACCGTTACTTTGTTTTTCCATAAATCCCAAGACGTGAGAACATTCTCCCAAGTGTTATGGGTTTCGGTCAAAAAAATAAAAAATAAAAAAAATAAAATAAAAACATCCAAGGTGTCAACGAGTCTATTAAAAAATATGGCGGATACAAGGAAAGTTGTGACATTATTTTTAACTTGGGCTTTCATGACACCGAAGCTGCTTGCGGAATTCGAGAAGTGAAACAGAATCTGATAGTTTGACGAGCATTAGTTTTTATTCTTATTTTATATACCACACGCTATTGCATTATCGTTATTCATTGCCACCCTCAGCTTCCGACCCTCCCTCCTTGCTTATAGTCGGCTATCCATTTACTCAATATTGTCAGGTTGTCTAATCGATGTTGACCCCTGTTTTTCCTTGCCTCCAATATGTCACGGGAGTGTTAGTGTCGTCAAACCCTCGTTGGTCATTACTTTTTCCAGATATTTCATTTTGATCTGATCGTAAGTAAGTTCCGTTGAACTGTTCCAATTAGATTTTTTTTATGATGCATTGTATGAGAAGAATTCGTCGACTAGCTCTCAAATGTATTGCGATGTCACAAGCTGTGTATTCTGCAAGACACAGGACCATCAAATGATGTCGCATGTATAACATTGCACAAGAGCTTATACAATGGAAAGGGGTCACATGAATCGTGTTGCCAAAGGGCTTGGTCCATCGAAAGAAGTCACATGTAGAACACTGCAGAATTCTTTGAACCATCAAAATATGTCACATGTAGTACATGGCAGAAGTCGAACCATTGAAAGAAGTCACATGTAGTACATTACACAAAGTTTACGACTGTTGAAAGATGTGTCACATGTGGCACACTGCAGAATTCTTTGAACCATCGAAAGATGCCACATGTAGCACATTGCAAAATTCTTTGAACCGTCTAAGTATGCCATATGTAGTGCATTGCAGAAGTCCTCGAATCATCGAAATAAGTCACATGTAGTACATTGCACAAAGTTTACGACCGTCGAAAGATGTGTCACATGTAGCACACTGCAGAATTCTTTGAACCATCGAAGTATGTCACATGTATCGCATTGCAGAAGCTCTTGAATCATCAAAAGATGTCACATGTAGAACATTGCAGAAGTCCTTGAACCATAGAAATATGTCACATTTAACATATTGCAGAAGTCCATGAACTATCGAAGGATTTCACATGTAGCACATTGCACAAATGTTTGGGGCATGTAAAGATGTCGTATGTAGCATGTTACGTAAATATTTGGTTCCCCGAAAGACGCTAGATGTAGCATATTACCTGAGAGATCGAAATTAACCACATGTAGCAATAAAAATACCACATCTTGAGCATTCTTTAAGAGCTTGAACAATCAACAGGTGCCTCATGATACACCACACATAATTCACATGTTGCAACAAAAATGCCAAATTTCATTGATTTTTGGTGTCTTATGTAAGAACTTAGATCATATAAATAAGTTACATGTGGTGCATTACTTAAGACGTTTGAACGTCTAAAAGCGTCACATGTAGCAGATTACTCAACATGTAACGCATTTCCACGATGCCTTAGTACATCAAGATATTCCCCACGTAGCGGATAATATACACACTTGCTCCATGAAACGCTTGAATCTCCATTAGATGCCACATGTACGGAATTTCATATGTGTCACCAACATTTCTGCTATTATTAAAAAAAAAACACATTTTCAGCGCACCAGTTTACTTTGATATAATTAATATTCACTGGTTTACGAACAAATTCATTAAAACACTGGTTCTCGTATGATCACGAAAGTTAAGCAACGTCGAGGCTGGTCTGTACATAGATGAGTAACCGCTTGGAAATACCAGGTATTGTATGCTTGCATATGTGCGGGTGGTGTAAAAGGTAACGGTCATTTCTTGTCATTTCTACGGAAATAGAAACTTAAATAAGGAAATTCAAAATATTCGTTGTCGGTAGCTTTTAATCAAACTTGTATTAAAACGAAGGCCTTTTCTCACTCTCATTCTCTCCATTCTTCTCTCTTCTGTCTTTCTCTTTATATATATATATATATTTATATATATATATATATATATATATATATATATATATATACTTGTTGATGTACGATTCCATGTACAGATGATGGAAGTTGATCATCCTTCTGGAGTTAATTTATTTTTTAACAAACACGATTTCTCTTTATCTATGTCGATTTTCTTATGTTCTTAGAATTCCTAGTTTTTTTCTTTTTTATATTCATGGATTCCAGGTCTTTATTTTCTTGTCATGAAATGTTAGTCTTAAAAAAAAAAACAAAAAAAAAAACAATCAACAGCAACAAAACAAAAGAAAGAACTATTAAAAAAAAATTTCTTTTCTAGAAGTGTTGATCATGCACCACCCTCCTCCACGATCCTTCCATTTGCTATCTGGTCGAAGGCTCAAAGCAAAACGCGAAAATAATACCTGCAGCACCACCCCCCAAAAAAGACAAGATGTCGCCATTCTCCCACCTTTTTATTTTTTTCCCGCCATTTTTACTTCTTTTCTTTCCAATCATCAATCTGACATATTGCCCCCGCTTTCCTTCTACGGATGCCCAAACCAATAATTTCTTTTCGTTTCATCCCTACGTAATTGTTTTATTTTTAGGGAATTTTTCTGTTAATTTATTTGCTTCGATGCCTCTCTCTTCGAAATGTGTAAGTTCTTTACAGTAGGTATTATTTTTTGTTTTTTTTTTAGTTTTTATTTACTTTAGTCATTATTTATTTTTAAAATTCTTGTTTTATTCCTTGTTTTCTTTTTATTCACAAGTCTTAATTCTTGGGCCCTTTTACCATTCTTTTAATTTTCCTATTTTTTTTCTTTCTTTCGTTCTTCCGTGTTTTGTATTAATTTCGTTTATTTTGATTGCTTCTCGCGCAATTAATTATTAATTAATTTCGCCCCCTTTCTTCTGTTTCTCTCGTTGGCTTGAAACTTGACTTGTCATAGATTTCTTTATCACTTTCTTTCTTTCTTTCTTTCTTTCTTTCTTTCTTTCTTTTATTCATTCTGTTTTTTCTTTTTCTTCTCGGTTAATTTCTCACATTGTCTTTCAATCTCTCTCTCTCTCTCTCTCTGTGTTTCTTTGTTTCTTTCTTTCCTTTCTTTCTTTCTCGCTTTCATTTTTCTTCTTTTTATTTCCTTTTTCTTCTTTCTTTTTCTTCTTCCAATTTTTCCTTGATTTCTTCTTTTTTCTGTTTTCGTTCATTCTCTCTTTCTTTCTTTTTACTTGTATCTTCCTTTCTCTCTTCTTTCTCTCTCTCTCTCTCTTTCACTCTCTGTCTTTCTTTGTTTTATCTTCCTTTCTTTCAGGGTAAAAGTCTCTTCGCCAATTTCTATTATAACTAATATCTTCATCACCATTTTATTCCTTATTTTGATATTTCTATACTTTTTTCTTTTTTATTCTTTCTTTCTTTCTTTCTTTCTTTCTTTCTTTCTTTCTTTCTTTCTTTCTTTCTTTCTTTTTCTCTCTCTTAGCGATTTCATTTTTCTTTTCTTTCTTTTCTTTTCTTTCTTTCTTTCTTTCTTTCTTTCTTCTTTCTTACAATCTCTCCAGAGCTATTTTCATTTCGTCTTTTTTCTTTCTTTCTTTCTTTCTTTCTTTCTTTCTTTCTTTCTTTCTTTCTTTCTTACAATCTCTCCGAGCTATTTCATTTTCGTCTTTTTCTTTCTTTCTTTCTTTCTTTCTTTCTTTCTTTCTTTCTTTCTTTCTTTCTTTCACGTTTTCCTTTCAATTTTCATAATGTTGAATTCTCTTTCTTTATTTAACTCTTTCATGTTTTCCCCCTCCACTTCACATAATATTCTTTCTTTCTTTCTTTCTTTCTTTCTTTCTTTCTTTCTTTCTTTCTTTCTTTCTTTTTTCTTTTTTCTTTCTTTCATTCTTTCTTTCTTTCTTTCTTTCTTTCTTTCTTTTTTCATTCTTTCTTTCTTTCTTTCTTTCTACAATCTATTCCTTTTTTGTCTTTTTTCGTTCTTTTGTCTTTCTCCCTTTCTTATACTTTCTATCTTCCAAAATTCATTTCGTAACTAATATTTTCTTTACATTTTTATTATTTAATTTGATATTTCTATCCTTCATTTTTCTCTCTCTCTCTTTCTTTTTCTTTCTTTCTTTCTTTCTTTCTTTCTTTCTTTCACGTTTTCCCTTCCACTTTTCCTAATGTTGAATTCTCCTTCTTTCTTTTTTCTTTCTTTATTTCACGTTTTTCATTCCACTTCTCATAATATCTTCTTTCATTCTTTTTTCTTTCTTTTTTTCTTTCTTTCTTTCTTTCTTTCTTTCTTTCTTCTTTCTTTCTTTCTTTCTTTCATTCATTCTCTCCCATGGTTTTTTGTAAGTCTCAAATTTGTCTTTCATTAATTCACATTCTTTCTCTCTCTCTCTCTCTCCCTCTCTCTCTCTCTCCCTGTTTCTTTGTTTCTTTCCTTCCTTCTTTGCATTTTTCTTTACTTCTCTCTTTCATTTTTCTTCTTTCTTTCTCCCTTTCTTTCTTTTTTCATCCTTTTTTTCTTATTCTTTCTTTCTTTCTTTCTTGGTTTTCATTATTATTCGATTTTTATCTTTATTTTTTATATCATGTCTGCCTGTTAACATCTTTCATTGATTCATTCTTTGCGTAAAAGTGTTACTCCATTTTTATTCTTTCTTTTTAATTCATATCTATCCGTAAACGCTTCTTTTATTTTTCTTTCTTTCTTTCTTTTTCTTATTTTCTTCGTTTGTGTAATTCATTCAATTTTTCTTCGTTCTACCTTTATTCATCCGACTCATATCTACTCAGTCATGCGTATTTTTCTTTCTTCGTCCATCTTCTCTTTTCATATCCGTTCATTATAATTTCTTCCTTGTTTTTGTGTTTGTTTATTTGTTTCTTGCTTTCTGTGTTTCGCTAAATTTTACTTTTATTCACCCACAAAATTCCATTTTATATCCGATAAATAATATTTATTGTTTCTTTCTTTTTGGTTTTTTTCTTTCTTTCTTTTTTCTTTCTTTCTTTATTTATTTCCTAAAATTGCTATTCCATATTTATACGTACCTTTTTATTCATACCTTCCTTTTTATGCTTCTTTCTTTCTTCCTTATTGTATTCTACCTTTTTCTATTCTTTCGAAAAATTCTTGTTCCATTTTTATTCTTTCTTTTTAATTCATATCTCTCCTTTTTCTGCGTCTTTCTTTCATTTTGTTTTCTTTCTTTTTTCTTGTTTTCTTTTTTCTTTCATTCATAAAATACTTATTCCATTGTTCTTCTTTGTTTTTAATTCATTCATTCATTAATGTTTCTTTCTTGCTGGCTCTTTCTTTCCTTTTGTTTTCTTCATTCATTGTTTTCTCATTCGCTCAATTTTCAAACATTCGAGTTTTATTTTCCCGATTACACATTAATGCTTTACTTTCTTTCTTTCTTTCTTTCTTTCTTTCTTTCTTATATCTTCTTTTCCTTTTGTATTTGTATTTAATTTCTTTCTTCTTTCCATCCCTCTTCCCGTTTTTTATTATAGTTCTTTCTTTCTTTCTTTCTTTCTTTCTTTCTTTCTTTCTTTCTTTCTTTCTTTCTTTCTTTCTTTCCGTTCTCTGAAAAGCTGTTTATTTTGTTTTTTGTTAGAAGAAATTGCGCTAAATTGGATCAAGGAAAGCAAAGACAAGCATAAAATGTTGAAAGATGAATGAAATTTTACAGAAGAATGAAAAAAGACATAAGCTGGAAGAGAAATAGTTAGAAAAAACTAGAATTCGAGAAGATGTTTAGTATATATATATATATATATATATATATATATATATATATATATATATATATAGAGAGAGAGAGAGAGAGAGAGAGAGAGAGAGAGAGAAAGAGAGAGCGTGGATGAGTCGATGAAGGTAATTGGGAAAAGTACAAAAAAGCGAAATTGATAAATAAAACGAAATAACTAGAAAAAAACGAAACCCGAACACGAACGGACCTTACACCTTAGAAAGCGGGGAGACTGATTAAAAAAATTCAACCAGATACAAGATTTAATTTGCTAACATCGTAGAAGGAAAACTGCCGTCGGGGGTCTGTAATCGAAACTTGTCTTGAGAGAGAATTTTGGAGAATAAAGAAAGACAACAAATACGAGAAGAGAAAAAAAAATGGCAGTAGCCGGGAAGGAGAGAGAAAGGAAAAGAGGAAGAAAAAAAAAATAAAAAAAAAGAAAATTCTAGAAACAAGATCAAAATATGAAGTAAAAATAAATCAGATGTAAAAGCTAAATGGATAGGAAAATGGAGAAAAATCGACAAACGCTAACTAACGAGTTAGAAGGCAAACAAATAAATAGTTAAAGAAATGCGCTTATAAGAATCATATATATATATATATATATATATATATATATATATATATATATGTGTGTGTGTGTGTGTGTGTGTGTTTGTTTGTGTGTCTGTGAGTGTGTGTGGGCGTGTTTGTGCATGTGATTGAGTGTCTATGCGTCTGCGTGCGTATTTATATATATATATATATATATATATATATATATATATATATATATATATATATATATATATATATATATATGTGTGTGTGTGTATGTGTTTGTGCCTGTGTTTGTGAATGTTAGTGAATGTCTAAGCATCTGTGTGCGTATATATATATATATATATTTATATATATATATACATAGACAATCATAACAATACCGACTTATGAATATATCTGAATACGTATACATACATATATATATATATATATATATATATATATATATATATATATATATATATATTTTGCCTAATGTAACAGATGTGCTTGAATGTAGTCGGAGTGCCTGTGCGTCTGTGTGCGCATATATATATATATATATATATATATATATATATATATATATATATATATAATATATCTGAATACGTATATATATATATATATATATATATATATATATATATATATATATATATAATTTGCGTATGAGAAAGAGGCTGTATGATTTATATTTTTAATTTCGCGCATGCATGTTGTTTATTTTTGATCTTGTCGGACGCCGTTTATGAGAAAATGAGTCCCATGGCGCCGCACTTTCCTCCGCCGGACGTTTGGAAACGGCATAAGGTATTGCTTGGCATTTGTGCCGGAAACTCCAATACGAACTTTTGGGGGTACTGCGGTTTCAATGTGAGGACAGCGCAGAAAATTCGGAAATATACTTATATCGAATCAACAACAAGTGTCCACATCAAGTGCCTTGAGCAAGTAGTTATACCCTGGATCAAGAGGGTGGCTGTTCGAAGAATATCTGTCTGGCAATAGGACTCTGCACCATGCCACATAAGCCGTAGAATCCAATCATGGCTGTCAATTTCTGCGACCACATCATCCCTTATAACTGGCCACCTGACTTCACAGACTTGGAACACCCTCGATTATTATGCGTGGGCCGAATTTGCGCGAACGAATAACAAAATTCCTTGTAGCACCAAATATGACTTGAAGGCAAAGATTATGGCAGCATAATAAGGAAACCATCCAGAATAGCTGAAGGACATTCTGAAGACGTCTGGAGGCAGTGGTTGACATAATATATATATATATATATATATATATATATATATATATATATATATATATATATATATAAGATGTATATATATATTTTAACAGGTGTAATATTGGAGGAATCGAGACTTTTATCATACAGTCTCATTTACGGTGGACTGGTCATGTCTTGAGAATGTCTGATAACAGGATACCCAAGATCCTAATGTACAGCCAGTTAGATCAGGGCTACAGGAATGTAGGACGTCCATGGCTAAGATACAAAGACAAGCGGAAAAGCAACAGCGATGTGTAAGTAACTGAAGTCAAGATGCCAGGTTAGGACCGATAATATTACAGACCATTCTTTCGATTTTGCTGTGAATCTCGTGGTATACTGGGTGTAACAGCAAAAATGTCCAAATCGTCTTAAAGATTAATTGTCCATCCCATACATTGTTTAATATCTATAAAAAAAAAAAACCAAAACACCCCACTAAAATAATTGTTTCTTTATACCCGATTTTCAGTTAAGATGTTTAGCCATCTTGACACAATTTGTAGTAAGAATTACTGATTCTTTAATTCGCTCGCTAGGACACATGACACAGTGGATAAAAGGTGTTGCTTAGATCCAGTGACAGGACTCAAAAGAGTTGTGCGTTCAATACCCGGATAAGGTAGTGGAGAACTTGAAGAGGTGAATTAACTGGAGATAACTGATAACTGATATCCATTAGACATGTCACGTGGAACTAGGAGAGTCTACACCAGCGAGAGAGCTAAGTTTTCCAACTAGCTGAAGAAGGCCGGTGCGTACAACAGCCGAAACGTTGTGATAAATATGGCAACAATGATGAAGAAAATAGTCCGAATAATATGAACAGAAATACAGACAGATCCTAGCAAGAAGGAACCATACCTTTTTTATGATCCTAGTTTCCTTTCTCGCAATCCTCACTTGTGGAACTCTTTTCTGACTTATTGCTTGTCCGCACAATCTTAAAAAAAATGCAACGCCAATCGCCATGATCTGTCTCCTTGAAGACTATTCTTTTATTGTTCTTTCACTTCATTATTTTAGAAATATAGGATGCGATGGATAAATTGTCGTCTAAATAAAGGCAAAATGAAAATAATACCGGCTGTCCTGGGTAAGACGATAAACTACATCCGACAGCAATGCCTCTGATCAGGAGGTTTTGAGGAAGCGTGCTACCACCTCTTAATTGCTGGTGTTCCCAGGTCCGCCCTGACCCTCGGTGGTAGCAACTGATAGAGTCACAGCTATAGGCAAATAGTTAACCGCAAACTGGAGTTAAAACACTATGAAAGTGTAAAAATACCAGAAATTCTTTGTAAAAATTATTGCCAGCAATATATTTTTGAAGAAAAAATATTACCATTATTACCATCAATACATATTTGAAAAAAAAATCCACTAATAAAACTCTTGTCTGCATGACCCATTGATGTTGATGTGCCGTAAAACAAAACAGAGTAAACCAAACTAAAATAACACCGGTATCTCATTGTTACGGGTATATTTTCCAAAATTTCACAAAAATATCTTGAAATTCTAAAGAGCAAATTGATTTAATACAATCGTCATTGGCGTCTTCGCAATATTCTTGCAACTGTTCTGGACGGTTTCCCTGTTTAATTTAATGAATGCTATCATAATCCTTATCCTCAGTTAATCTTTTCTATTACAAGGAGTTCTGTTGGTCTCTCGCTCAATAGCCCCCACACATAATAATCAAGGGAGTTGCAATTAGGTGGCCAGATATAAGGGGTGATGTGGTTGCAGAATTGTTTGACCGCCATGATTGACTTTTCCTGCCTTTGTGGTATGGAGCAAAGTTCTATAGCCAGACATAAGGTATTCCCGTAGCCACCCTCTTGAGCCAAGACAACACTAGCCCCTCAAAGCAAATGAAGTAGGCATCCGTGTTGAGTCCTATGGTCTGTTGGAGAGTGGACGGAGTCTAACGTCGCATCACTAGTGATAATTCCAAACACCTTCTTTTCTGGTATGGAGCAGAGTCCTATAGCCAGACATAAGGTACTCCAGTAGCCACCCTCTTGAGCCAAGACAGAAATCCTTCCTCAAGGCAAATGAAGTAGGCATCCGTGTTGAGTCCTATGGTCTGTTGGAGAGTGAACGGAGTCTAACGTCGCATCACTAGTGATAATTCCAAACACCTTCTTTTCTGGTATGGATCAGAGTCCTATAGCCAGACATAAGGTACTCCAGTAGCCATCCTCTTGAGCCAAGACAGAACTACTTCCTCGAGGCAAATGAAGTAGGCATCCGTGTTGAGTCCTATGGCCCGTGAGAGAGAGAGAGAACGGAAGCTAACTTTGCATTAGTGGTAATTCCAAACACCTTCGTAATCACCATTAGACTCATCTAAATCCTGTGAACTGTCTTCAGATTGACGCACAAATACTTTGAAATGATCGTATTGGTGCTACCAATAACCACCCTCTTTACCCAGGACAGCACTCCATCTACAAGGCGTTGATATTGAGTCTGAGGCGCTTGCCAACAAATTCAGGTGTTCTTTCCTGATGAGAACGATCTGTGTGAGTTTTCCGAGCTATCGTGCCTTCGTAATCACCATTCAACTCTTTCCGAATCCTCTGCAATCTCCTCAGATAAGACACCGAGATACACTGAAATGTTCGCATCGGAGCTCCCGACGCGAATGCCAAGCAGTACAGCATGCCATTTCGAAATTTCTGGCGGAATGAATTACGTCATGGTGCTCTTTTTCACACAGATACTATACTGTGCAGTCGACAAATATAAGAAACATATAACGCGCAGGCGGGAAATTTAAAAAAAAAAAAAAATAAAAAAATAAAATAAAATGACGACAATTTATCCATCGCACCCTGTATATCTGTAAGATGACATCAGTAGTGTTGCACTTGGATACTTAGAAGTTTCGGGCTGAGTATCATCTACCATGGATTCAACTGTGAAAGCAGAATAACATATCATATTTTTATTACTTCAAAACATCAAAGAAAAATTAAATTTCGACATTAAATAACTCATAAGTGGTTGATATGCTGTTAGACAAATCAACTGACAATATCTGGTTAGCCTTGTTTAGCAATTAAACCGTGGCTACTCAAAGAGGAAAAAAAATCTCGTGCTTGTGTTGCATGGTGCAGAGTCCTGTTCCTAGACATAGGGTCTAACAGCAGGCACCCTCTTGACCCAGAACAGCACAACTTCCTCAGGGCCCTTGATGTAAGCCTCCGAGTTGAGTCTGAGGCACTTATTCGGGATTTTTTTTCTTATCAGAACGATCAAATTGAGTTTTCCCAGTTGCCTTTGAATCTCATATCCATGTAATTAAGAAAAAACAAACAAAAGAAAAAAAGAAAAAAACAAAAAAAACATATTACTACAGGATAATGCATACTTTATCTAAATAAATAACAATAGTTTTTCTTATTCTCTACTATTCCTAGTAATCCCAAGCATCTTAGGGGGTTTATCGCCTTGCTGGGGGTGAAATGGTTAAATAGGAAAAAAGCTATAGAATTGAGAATATTTTCTCTCACTTGATTTTCAATTATCATCATCAGTCCATCGACTGCTTTAATCGTCGGTGAGAAGAATTAAGGACAGAAGAAACACTGTTCTTCTTCCTCAGGATTTTTTCAGTGAGCTTTTAGAAAGCTTGGCGGCGCTCATTTCCTCTCCAAGCTTTTTACCGACAGCCGGAGTCTACGGAATATGATGTGCGTCACCCGTGGTCCGTACACCCAGCCTTTGAATTTAGAGTTGCGCTTCTCCTACACCGCTTACATTAAAAGCTATAGGACACACCCTGCGATGGTATTTACCCATAGCTGGGTCGGAAGAGATAGATTCATAATTTTTCCAAGAGTATTATTAGTACATAAGTATTAAACCTAATTTTGAAGATAATTTGGATACAGTAAATGGATCTATACTTTGGTTAACAGTGTAACAACGGCCAGCAAAATATACGCTAATATATATATATATATATATATATATATATATATATATATATATATATATATATATATATCACCCCTTTTCTCAAAATTAGCTTCAATATTAGGTTCGGTTTGGTTTGCTTTGTTTTTTACAGGATATCAGCATCAATGGGTTATTTAATGCTGACAAGATTTTTATTGATGGCAATATTTTTTTTCAAAACTGTATTGCTGCTAATATTTTTCCAAAAATGTATTGCTGGTAATATTTTTTTTTTCAAAAACGTATTGCTGGTAATGTTTTTCAAAAATCTATTGCTCGTAATATATTTTTTCAAAACTGTATTGTTGGTAATATTTTTCCAAAAATGTATTGCTGGTAAAATTTATTTTAAAAATGTATTGCTGGTAATATTTTTTTTTTCAAAAATGTGTTGCTGGTAATATTTTTCCAAAAATGTATTGATAGTAATATTTTTTACCAAACTGTATTGCTTGTAATATTTTTCCAAAAGTTTATTGCAGGTAATATTTTTTTCAAAACCTTATTGCTGATAATATTTTTCCAAAAATGTATTGCTTGTAATATTTTTTCAAATATCTATTGCTGGTAATATATTTATTCAAAACTGTATTGCTGATAATATTTTTACAAACATGTATTGCTGGTAATACTTTTTTCATAAATATATTGCTGGTAACATTTTTCCAAAAATGTATTACTGGTAAAAAATTTTTCCAAAAATATATTGCTGGTAATATTTTTTTAAAAAATGTATTGCTGATAATATTTTTCCAAAAATGTATTGATTGTAATATTTTTTCAAAAATTTATTGCTGGTAATATATTTATTCAAAACTATTGCTGGTAATATTTAAAAAAAAAATGTATTGCTTGTAATATTTTTTCAAATATCTACTGCTGGTAATATATTTATTCAAAACTGTATTGCTGATAGTATTTTTACAAAAATGTATTGCTGGCAATATTTTTTTCATAAATATATTGCTGGTACCATTTTTCCAAAAATGTATTACTGGTAAAAATTTTTCCAAAAATATATTGCTGGTAATATTTTTTTCAAAATTGTGTTGCTGTTAATATTTTTTTCAAAACTGTATTGCTGGTAATATTTTTCCAAAACTGTGTTGCTGGTAATAATTTTCAAAAATGTATTGCTGGTAATAATGTATTGCTGGTAATAACATTTCCTCAAAAATTCATCGCTGACAATATTTTGTTACAAAAATGTATTGCTAGTATTACTACTTATTTTTAGATTTTCATAGTGTTTTGTCTCCAGTTCGGGTGTTATCTATTTGACCATAGCTGGGACCTTAACAGGTACTACTTCCCCGGGTCAGGATGGATCTGGAAACACCAGCAATTAAGAGATGGTTCCACTCTCCTCAGAGATCTTGCTGTCGAATGTAGTTTATCGTTATTCCCAGGACGCGGATGTAGTTTATCGTCGTACGCAGGACATTTCAAAATTAGGTCTTCAATAGTCGCATGATACGCGAGGATACGCGGTATTTCAATAGATATACATTTAGCCGATTTCTGTTGACAGCAACAAACAGTAACGTTTTATATCAATAATTCTGAAACAGAAATGATAGAGCAAAGATGTTTTTACAAAACAAATATGTATTCTGCGATATAAATATTTTTCAACAGAATCGCCTTCATTGTAAATGCACTTAATCCACTTTTGAATATTAATCATATAAATTAAATATTATATAATAACAAGTCCAGGCAAAACTTTTGATAATAATCCCCCCCCAACACAAATATATACCTGCGTATCATGCGAGCTTTGAAGACCTAATTTTGAAGCTAATTTGACTCCAGTAAATGTACAGGGTGTTTCAAAAAGAATACGCCAAAATCATCACGTGATGTGTCAAAAACGAAAACAATTACAAACCTCTAAGCATGAACACATGTGTTATATATACATTCAAGTTTCATTTCATGTTTTATAAGTGCTCAATGTTGCCACCACCGGCAGCGCGGACAACATCAAGCTGATATGAGAATTCCTCCCAAACGCGCCTCAGCATGTCACGGTCCACCGTGTTGATTGCAGCTGTTATTCGATTTTTCAAGTCATCGATACTTGCTGGAAGTGCTGGAACATAAACTTGGTCTTTAACATAGACCCACAAGAAAAAGTCACACACAGTGAGGTCCGGGGATCTGGCGGGCCAAGCACAGAGAGCAAGGTCTTTTCCTCCCAATCCATCGCTGAGGCACGTTTTCATTCAGATAAGCTCTAGCCCCAAGATGCCAATGGGGTGGTGCTCCATCTTGTTGAAAAATGAAGTTTTGGAGCATTTCGAGATAGGTTTGTCCTGTTTGTAGCTGCACCGGAAGTTATACTAACGACAGCGGTGAAACTGACACCCAATCAAACTTTGATAACTACTCTATCAAATAACCACTGATTCAGTCCACTACAACGCTATAGACCTGAAAAAACAGTGTAATGATTTTGGCGTATTCTTTTTGAAACACCTTGTATATGTAGATGGTCAACGGCAAACTAACCCAATACATACGCTAATTTTATATCTCGTGTATGATGCGACCTTCTTAAAATTAGCTTCAGAATTTGCTCTTCAAAGGTCGCATGATACGCAAGTATATAGCGATTTTCTAAGCCCGTCTTAGATGTGGGACAAGGCCGAAAGTATGGGGCACCCAGTGAGGATCGAACTCACTATTCAGTCGTAATTGATCTAGCGTGACAAGATTGCTAATAAATGATTTTCCAAGCGTAGCTTAGACGTGGCACAAGGCCGAAAGTAAGGGGCGCTCAGTGAGGATCGAACTCACTACTCAGTCGTAATTGTTCTAGCGTGACAAGATTGCTAATAAATGATTTTCCAAGCGTAGCTTAGACGTGGAACAAGGCCGAAAGTATGGGGCACCCAGTGAGGATCGAACTCACTATTCAGTCCTAATTGATCTAGCAAGACAAGCTTTCTAACCATTACACCACGTGGATGTGTGCTAGTGATTTTCTAAGCACAGCTTAGACGTGGCACAAGGCCGAAAGTATGGGGCACCCAGTGAGGATTGAACTCACTAATCAGTGGTAATAGATCTAGCAAGACATGCTTTCTTTCTAACAATTACACCACGTCGAGGTGCCCTTGATACGCTAGCATATATGGTAACCCTTATTAATAAGTAAGTGGACTTTAATAGAATTCAAACTCGGATCTTTCACCTGCTAACCATTAACGTACCTTCCAATGAAAGTTGCCAAAACCGAGTGCTGTGAAAATGTTATAATTAACGTAATTAAAACTAACACTGGTTTATTTGGGAACCTCTACAATTTTCGACACCACCAGTCCGCTGCGTGTACTGCTGTATCGATGCCGTCGGGTTTTGGCGAATGATTTTAAGAGAATTCCCGTTCGGATTTATCGATTATTAATGAGACTGGATCAAGGGAGATACTAAAAAAATTAAGGTGGGAAGAAATCGATAATCGAAAAAAAAAAATAGATAAATAAATAAATAAATAAATGAAACGGTACCGACTGATTTTCAGAAGGATATTAGAAATTCTGTTTAACATTTTTAAGATCGATACTTCTTTGCCAATCAGACCGACGATTTTTATTTAAGCGTACATTTAATTGGTTCATCGAGATTTAACACGGGGGAAGAAAGAAAATATTTCTTCAGAAGCCACCCTACTTTTCAATATTTGTTGCCTTCAGAGGAAGTTATGAAACAAAAAAGATAGCTTGCAGAATTATTCGAAAAAAAAAAATAGTTTATTTAAAATAATATCGGCTAATTAATCTACTGGGTCGAAATAATACTTTATAGTTTGTTTTTTTTTTTTTTTTAAATTAATTTTAAAGAATGTCATTGTTACCTGTCTATTTACTGAACCTTTTTATTCTTCCCTAAAATATATTTTTCTTGATTTAATTTTATTTGTTTGTTTAACGGCATATCAACACCTTATGGGTAATTTAATGCTGAAATTTAATTTTCTTGGGAGCTTTGAATTAGAAAATGTATATATATATATATATATATATATATATATATATATATATATATATATATATATATATATTGTTCTGTTTTCACAATTGAATATCGTCCTGGGTATGACGATAAACTACATCCTGAAACAAGGTGTCTGATCACGATGTTGTAGGTTTGAGAAGCGTGGAGCCGCCTCTTAATTGCTGTTTTTTCCTGATCGACCCTCATTCGGGGTAGTACCACCTGTTAGGGTCCCAGCTATGGGAAAAATAAGGCACCCAAAAACAAAAACCGATGAAAGTATGGTAAAAAAAAAGGTTTATGGTAAAAATACGAGCAATATATTTTTATATAAAAAATATTACCAACAATACTTATTTATGATAAAATTACCAACAATAAATTTTTATAGTAAAATTGCTGAGTCGGGATCTGTCAGAAGAGAGGGAACTTGACAATCGCAAGCCAGACAGCGGACTACCTAACTAACTGGGATTTAGCGATCGAACTGGTATTTACCGGTCGCAACACTGCGACAGAAGGTCAAGTTTTATGTGGGGAGCTCGACCGTTTCCACCCGGGTCACTGTCCAAAATATACCCAGGACCCGCAAAAGTGGAATTTTGCCTCGCTTCGTCCATGGAAAATTCCATGAACGAAGCGAGTAAGCAACGAGGAAGTCTTAAAGAAAATGGTAACAGAATGGAAAAGACAGTTGAAATTCCTTGGATATATAATGAGTTATGATGGCTTGGAAACCTGAATCCTCTAGGGTTAAATTGAGGGCAAGAGAGTTAGGGAAAGACAGCGAGTTACTAACCTGACGAGCTTGTGTGAATGGAGGTCGAAACTTGGGCGGGGGGCACTAACCTTAGGAAAGGGAAAATTCGATAATAGTTGTGGGAGAATTGGAAGGAAGCACGCACAGAATAATAAAAAAAAAACAATGTATACAAGTCCAATAGGCAAATCAATTCCACAATTATTTTCGTTTCTCAGAACGCAACCTCTCCCCAGAAATGATCCCCGCCTTGAATGAGCGTACCGTACTTTTATGCATCTGGGGGAGGTATCGCTCAGCCAATGAACACCGAGAACCAGCCAATAAAAAATGGCTACAAGCGAAACCACCACAAAGTGCCGCCCGATTCACCTTCAGTCCGAAACTCGCCAATTCACCCTCTCCACACGCCATTGCAAAACATACACGTGACTCTGGCACTTTTCGGTCGCCGAGATATGTCTCTGCTACAAGAGTCACAATGGATAGAAAGTTGTGGAGAGCCATGATCGCCTATGCCCTGAAGAGACGCCATATAAAGAAAAGTAGAAAAACGATGGGTCATTTTTTTAGACCGTTTTTTAAAACATTCACGTATAGAAGATTTTTTGTTTTTTTTAACAGTAAGAGTCACTCTGTACAAGACCCGGGAGCTACTCGAGCTAGACGGTTACGCTAAGGCGTAGTTTCTAGGGATGGGAGGAGAAGATAACGGTTAACTTAGACTTGAACAGGTTCAGATTGTAGTAATCGGGCAAATATCCTGGAATTTGTCACATAAGGAGCTGGTTTACGGGAAGAATCTATTTGAGTGGAATTTACTTCTCTCTGAGGGGGATGCTGAAGGAATATGCGTAGTTTGGTATGATGTAAGTGGCATAGCGGGTCCTAGATGTGAATGCCTCCAAATACTTATATGAGATTTGTGGAGTATCTTTGCAACGTCCCCAGATGTGATATTCGGATCAGTTTAATCAGCATTTCGATTTGGTCATCATAAAATCTGCAGGGAACTTCTAAAATTTCAAAATTTCCATTTCTGATGCACGCGAACTTAACATGACAGAATATGGCTGTAAGATATCTCAAAAGAAAATAAGCCATCTATTTTACATGAATGACTTAAAGTTGCATGATTGTATTGACGCTCAGCTGGAAGGTCTCCTGAAAACAGTCAAATGTTTTAGAGATGACATTAGAATGGAATTTGGTTTGGATAAATGTGCTGAAGCCAAAATTTTACGATGATCACTATAGCAAAACCTTCTCTATTAACTTAGACCTATTAGCCATAAAAACACAACTCTACCTACCCTAGGTCTTCCCGCGGACTTGATAGCTTAAACTCTGGACTAACAATCAAAGATTTGGCACAAGAAGAAGCTTCTGAGTATATATTTATACTTCAAAAATCTTTTTAAATATAACCTGAAGAAGACAGAGATATGGTCGAAATAATGTCGAACATTGATAAACACTAATCGCTCTCTTCTCTTAAGTGTCTAATTGTAATAATAGTAAAATAATAACAGCAATAATAATAACAACAAAAATAACAACAGCAACTATAATAATAATAATAATAATCTTTGTCTATGAAATTTTATTTTCTAGTGGAAAATATCATGATGCCATTTCTAACCTTAGGTCGCTGGGCGGGACCCGGAAAGAGTACACATATAAAAAGAAATAAAATAATAATAATAATAATAATAATAATAATAATAATAATAATAATAATAATAATAATGGGACTTTTCGATACACACAGAGAGAACAATCAAAGCTAATCGCCCAGATATTGTGATTAGACACAAGAAAAACAAAATGTGCCTCTTTATTGGCACGGTAGTCCTCGCAGACTGCTTTGAATATTTGGCGGTGTTTCATTCGTTTTGACGCATTCATTATCAGTACAGAAGTTTTGTTTTGTTTTCTATTACAAGACAAGCAAAATTCTTCAACAGAGGAATATTTCAAGGTGATTCTTTATCTCTTTTACTATTTCCAATATACCTTTTTTCAGTATCCCTAATATAGCCTTTATCAGAGAACTTAACAGGACGGACTATGGCTGGAAGATATTTCAAAAGAAATATTACATCAATGACTTTAATTTGCATGCTAGGAATCACGGTGAGATGAAAGGTCTCCTGAAAACAGTAAAATGTTTTAGAGATGACATTGGAATGGAATTCGGTTTGGGTAAATGTGCTGAAGACAAAATTTTACGAAGATCATTACAACAAATCTTCTCTATTAGCTTAAACTTATTAGCCATAAAAACACAGCTCTACCTACCCTAGGTCTTCCTGCGGACTTGGTAGGTAGTGTGACCATGATAGAAATCGAAATATAATAATAATAATAATAATAAAGGCCAAGTACCAGATGCAGAAACGATGGCATGATAAACATCTTCATAGTCAATACTTCTGCCCGTGCCAAACAAGCTGACGTAAACAAACCCCGTACTTATCAGTAGATACGTAGTGGAGGGTTAAAAGCTGAAATCGCTTTTATTCTTGCTGCACAGGACCAATTCTTACTAACTAAAAATTACTAGCATACATACTGAAAAAATATGTTAACCGGAAATGCAGATTCTATGATGAATATCCAGAAAAAGATGACAATCTTGTATCAGGCTACACGGTATTAGCTCCCACCGAATATAAAACATGATATGAAAGGTTAGGTCAATATCTGCTTGGAATAATCTGCAACTTTTACAGGAAGGAAACTGCAAGAAATTGGTATAAATACCTCCCAAACAAGTTTACAGATATAGGACCAGTAACAATTTTATTGCGCTTTATAGTACACACATACAGAACTGTTGTGGTGTCCTCCCTCTAAGAGTCTATGTTAGACTCTTTCGCCTACTATAAGTTTAGTAGGAGAGAAGGTTCGGGCAACAGTGAACTTTGAATAGATCGAGTGCTAGTTCATTCGATAGACTTAACTATTTACTTGGTCACAACATCTTGGCATTCATGCGGGGAGACCCCAATGGATTATCCATCCATTAGGGTCTCTACGAGTGAGTTCGAACCTCATCCTCGTTGCCAAGATGTTGTGGATAAGTAAATGGATAAGTACACCAGAAGAGTATTACACGACTAGAAAGAGTATATCGAATGAACTAGCACTCGGTATGTCCCAGACCTCATAAATACTTTGGACACTATTGTAAGTGGGGGTAATATGCTGTATAAGTAGTCCACCAAGAAGTAGTTTTTTTAAAAAAATCACAGCATAAAGAATATTTTGATATTTTTGTTTATGTTATAAAGATTTTATTTAAAAATGAAATGGTAATTTTTATAACATCAAACAAATTACAATACTCGCCAGCGGCGTGAAATAGGTAAACCACTGCTTTATTTATAAATATTTTCATGGAAATTGTTCCGATGAAATTTCCTCTATGTTACCCAGACTTTATGAATTTAAACACAGTTCTAAATTGTGAAAGAAGAAAAATTTTTTTAAAAACGCCATTCAAAAAAAAACAAGATACATTAATTGGCATTAATGCTCAAAAAATAAATTGTTGGATGAAAGAGGAGGCATTCCCTTTAAAAGGGAATCAATACAAAATGAGTGAATCACACTGAACTATGTTAATCCGGGCCAAAAAACATACCTTCATGGAAACAACATTGAATAGTTGTAGTCCAGAAAGTGAAACCCAATTTCCTTCTAAGGTTATGAGCATTTCACCCACCACTCGACCAACTCTAGGTAGGTCTTACGACCTGTCAGCTGAGAAACTGCTCTTCATAAAGATTGAACGGTTGTTTCCTTTAAAAGGATACGGCTTACCAAAATTTTCAAAGTTATTTAAAGATTAACAATATATTTTATTTCTTGTAAAATGTTATACAAGTCTAACTAATTAACCCATAGCTAGAGAAATAGATGCGAATTCATACGTTTCCCAAGGGTAAGCCAATATAACGAAACCAAAGGGGATTGGAGCTCGGCTTTCTTATTAACAATTCCAAACCGTTATCTGTTACACCAATGAAATCGGCTAGGCTACACGTCCAGACACGTCTGAAAAAATAATTAAATTAGTTAAAACATAAACAATTAAAATGTTGGTGTTCCAACATCTTCGGCATTTTCTATCAGCGCATAATTACAACTGATGTGTACTTCATTATACAGGGCGTCCCTAAAGTCTGGACACCCTAGGCAAAATGCATATTTTCAAGAAAAATATTTTCATAAACGCTTTAGCATTTTATTGAATTGAAATATAAAAAAAATCTTCAGAGAGAGAGAGAGAGAAAGAGAGAGAGAGAGAGAGAGAGGGGGAGGCATAGACACATAGATAATGGACATATTGTGATAGATAGACAGACACATAGACTGTCAGGCTGATAGATAGATAGATAGATAGATAGATAGATAGATAGATAGATAGAAACATACTGAGATATATATACTGTAACAAACTGAGACAGACAGACAGACAGATAGATAGATAGATAGATAGATAGATAGATAGATACATAGATAGATAGATAGATAGATAAACACACAGACAAATACAAAGATAGATACATAGATAGATAATAAATAGCCTAAGTTAGATAGGTAGATAATGAATAGCCTAAGATAGATAGATAGATAGATTCGAGCAAACGGTGATAGATAGATAGATGGATAGATAGATAGATAGATAGATAGATAGATAGATAAGTTGAATCTAGGCTGTTTTTTATTATTATTATTTTGTTTTACGGTATATCAACATCAATGGGTTATTTAATGCCGACAAGATTTTTACGATAGGTTCGTATGAATAGAATATGTATTCTTTGTAAGACGTCAGTTTGTAGATCGAATATCATTGAAGTATTTTTAAAGCGTCAAATGTATTCCTCGTAATATTTTTTTAACTGTATTGCTGGTAATATATTTCTTAAATGTTTTGCTGGTATTTTTACTATAAAAATCTATTTTTATACTTTCAAAAATTCTTTGCCCTAAAAACTATTTTTTGAGGGTCAGGGTGGAAACTGAAACAACAGAATTTAAGAAAGTGGTTGCACGCCTCAAAACCTCCCTAACAGAGACCTTCTAACTTGATGCAGTTTTATCGTCATAAATTGGAACGAATTATCAATGAATAAACCTTCACCATAAATTCAGAAAAATTAATCAGTCTATTTTTTTTCGATAAAACTATTTTTTAATATATATAGTGCTGTTCGATAAAAGTGACTCACCTGATTTTTTTTACTTAAAATTTTTTCGCCTATTGTTTTTGGGGTCAAACTAATTTTTAATCTTACTAATATAAAGACCCCTTCCCGACCACCTAGTAAAAAAAGTTTACTCACCCTAAGGTATTCTATTGATAATTATAATTTTGGATATAAATGAGATTTAGGGAAAAACTCTGTGCAAAAAAAGTGACTCACTTATTTCCTGCAACTAGTAATCAATAGAAACATAACCAAACAGCTTTAAATAAAGAATAATAGAGGTATAATTTATTTATAATAGGTAATATAGTTCGAAATATTTAATAATCTATGGGTCCTCCTTTATTTTGAATAACCTTTTCAACCCTTTTTGGCATTGACTTGATTAGGTTCTGGCAAATCTCATCTCCAAGCATTGAATTCCATTCGGATATGAAATTCACAATCAAATCCTCTTTTGTTGCTCAACTGCTTTCTCGAGAGCCTGTACTTTATAATGCTCCATAAGTTTCCTATGGGGTTGAGGTCAGGAGATTTGGGGCGCCCATGTCATAATTCTCACCTGCTTCTCATCAAAGTATTCCTTCATCAATTTTGATTTGTGACAGGGAGCATTATCCTGAGCCTGGTGAGGTCGATTTGCACCCTTTCAGCAGAAGGGAGCAGACAAGACTCTAAAATTCTCTTGTACTGCTCGCTACCAAGGGTCTTTTCAATAGGTTTTAAGAAACCAGTTCCATGAAAAGAAAAAAGCATCCCCAGAACATTATACTGAACGGATGCTTGACAGTACTTACTGCTAAATTCAAAGAGCTTTCAAAGCTTCTTCTTCGGATTTTAGATCGCTTATCCTTTGAATTTAGCTCAACTTTCGTTTCATCGGAGAAGAGAACATTTAAAAAAAAAAAAATCAGGTGAGTCACTTTTATCGAACAGCACTGTAATATATATATATATATATATATAATATATAATTGAAAAATCTTAATAAATGAATTAAAACTTTTCAATATCAAGTAATTTCTTTAAAAGGTCCAAATAGATTTTCAACCATTAATCAGATTAAAGTAGTTTGTTTAAATCAAAAGGTTTCAAAAGTAACATTTCCTTGACTAAACCATAAATATACCTTTTTTTTAATTTATTCTCGAAGAATTTGATTGCTTAACATAAAATTTCTAAATTTCTTTTTTGTATGTCAAATATACAATAAAATTTTGCTCAAAACATTTTTTATTTTTCAATTTCATTGTTTTACGTGTAGAGTTCTTTGTGGAATTTCAAACAATCGTTGAATTTAAAGAAGTTATTTTTTTTGAATAAAATCATTTATTGTGCCATTTTTTTAGCTTTTGGAAATTTTAAATTTAGAAATCATGGGTTTAATCATTTATATGAAAGTCTGACTTGTACTGATTTAAATAAAAAATTTTATATAGTAACATTTTTCGATTGATGACACAGATTCTTTTTATGAATGCTAATTTATTATAAATAAGTTTATATTTATATCAACCGGCTTTGAAAATAAACATTTTTTTTAATTTAGATCCAAAATAAAATACGATATCAAGCAATATACATATTTTTTCCCTATATAATCAAAATATATAATGATATTTTTTTAAGTTCAAATATTCTTATTTTAAATCGATAGGCATAAATATTGTATATCAATATTTCAAAAGTTTTCTTTTTTGTTTAATATCATTGTAAACTGGTATCAAATCCCGTATGAATAAAAAATAATTAAAATAGAAAAAAGTTTCGTTTTTATCCTCAAAAATCTTTGAACGAATACGCCTCAGAGATGGAATTCGTAACGTTTCATCCATGTTTTCCTCAAATGTAAACATTTTTTTTGTTTAAATATGAACGAATTTTCTACAAATTCTTTATAAAAAAGTTTTTTTATATTTAAATCTACTGGTTGATTCTTTTTTTTTTTTAAAATGAATTATGAAAAATGTTATTCTTTCTGTTCCCAATATATTTACATCTAAATAGGTTTTTTGATAAATTGATAATTTGAAAAATTGATTCATTATTTCAGATAAATCTTTTAAATTATCAATCTTTCTTTTCTACATTGTATTTTGTTAATGATTTTTCTTTTATAAAAAAGCATTAACTACCTCTTTGCCAAAATTCAAAAACATCTATCTATGAACCACTCCTCTATATTTATATATTTTGTAATCTTTCCTTTTAGATAAAAATTACAATCAGGCCCTTTGTGATCCATATTTCATTGCAATATTTTGGAGTAAAGAATGAAAATCTTCTTTTTTTTAGATTCGACACAAGATTGGATATTCATTATATATATGTTGAAAAATATATTTCGAGAATCAATTTGTTTTTTAGAAAAATATTAAACAATTCGATGAACAAAACATATTTTTCTATATTCTGATTTTTCTTTATATAAAATATATAAGTAACATTTTAAATTAGTTTATATATATTTCATCTTTACGGAATGGTTATTGTTATATATGGCACATTTACAGAAAATATCTGTTTCTTATCATGAAAAAATTGTTATAAACACTTTTTTAAATAGAGGATTAATAACGTTTTTCTATTTTCTTCATAATTTTTCAAATTTTATTTTCCTCTAAGAAAACTCGTCATTTAAATAAATTCTCTGACAAGTCATACTATTTCATCAGTTCCTTTGGTAATTTTTTTTTCTTTCCAGATTTTTTATCTTATTTAATTGGATATTCAAATATTATCGTCTTCTAATTTTACAAAAACTTAACAATGTTTCTTCATGTTTTGCTTTTTTTGGTCCAAACCTGTTGCTCTATGTCAGGAAATTAAAAATAATAAAAGTTTTCTTTTATCATGTCTTACAAAAGGAAAAACAGCTTTAATATTGACATCTCATGTTGATTCATTTTGATTTAAATGTTCTGGAATCCTAAAAAAAAAGAACATCATTACTTCTTGTTACTGCCCACAACATTTTTGTCAAACGTATAAATTCAATTTTAACATATGCGAATAGATTAAAATTGAATTAACTTGATTACTTTTCTGAAAATTCTTTTTGACCTTTAAACAATTTCCCTGAAAGTAATCAATAAGAAATATAATTAATCAAACCATTATCTTTTTTGGAAACAAAGGGAAAAAAGATTTTCTCACTAAAATTAAAGTCAAGCATTAGCATCCTATACTTATATGTGTGAACATTGCATTGAAAAGCTAAGGAAAGGCTTATCTCAACATAAACAATCTCCAAAATTACACCTTATAATAATTTGAAATGTTCAGCAACGTTTCATTTGTCTGTTTCACGCAAAATAATTGTGCGAATTTGGTGAAATACTTGTTAATATTGAACTCTGCCAATTCACTGAACCGATGATTGTATTACCAAACAGTTTACGGTATTACGGCAATTTTCCTTGTCAATTCTTTGATATTTTTTTTGTAAAGAAATCAACTAATTAGTAAAATCAAATTTACGGGAAAATAAATTCTAAAAGTGAATGATCCGTTTTGGATGATTCACGAAAATGATTTTTCGCAAACTTATACGGAATGATTTTTCGCTCTCATGGACGTTGTTCCAAATAAAAATTGCATTTGAAGTAATAAATATCTTTAAAAATTGTTCGAGGCAAAATTAACAGTTTGGAAAAATTTTATAATATTGGAATAAAATTTCAATTTTTGATAAACAGTTTTTGATAAGTTTTAGGGTTCATGTATTAAAAAAATATTTTTCGTTATCTTCATATTAATATTAAAATTATTAACCTTTTATTCTAATTAAATAATTTAAATATTCTAACGAATAAATATATATAGATAGATAATAGATTTCCAATATTTCAATAATTTTTTTTAAATGTTCTAAATTTATTCAATTAATTCTTCAGAACAAAAAATTTATTTAAATAAACCATTGAATAAAATTGTTTCAAAACATGGTCAACCCAGGTAATTTTAAAATTATAAATAGGAATAAGATTTCATTTTCTTTTAATGCATCAACAATTAATTCATTTATAAAAATATTTTATTGTACCGTTTGATTTTATATTTTAAAACAAAATACTTTAAATTCTAAACCAAACTGTTTGAGATTCCTATATTTATCCTAAAATTAAACATATTAAACTAAACATTGAGGAAAATATGCCGTACTCGTCCCATTTCAATTTATTGACCAATGCCTTACTTCCCTACATTTTATTCATACGTATCCCTATTTCTAAATTTCGGTATATTAACTAAAAAATTGATCGCTTTTAAAATATTTGTAACAAACCAAATTTAAAAAAATCCAGAATTATTTTCTGACAATAGTTAACGGCATTAAAAAAGTCATTGAAATGATCATCCGCTTCGTTTTGTTAAATTAACCAAAGAATTTGAAGCATCATACTGAAATTCTTTTATTTTATTTTAATAACCCATTCAAAAATTATTTTATATTCAAATATCCATTTTTTTATTTCTCCTTATGAATTTATTTTTTGTTTGATTTTTTTCCTCTTTTAAAAAACTTGTGATTTATTCTGTATCAAAAAAATTTTCATTCATATTTCTCTGCTATAAATCATCAAAATCATTTTTTGATTTAATATTAAATCTTTTTTAATTAAAATTTTCTTTAAAATATTAAAATTTCTTCTCTTCACAATTTTGATAAGTTTCCTTTCATAATTCTTTTTTATTTCAAATTTTAATTTTCGAACATTAAAAGTCTCCTCAAAAAACATCTTTAACTTTTTAAAACTAATGATATATTAATTTTTTCTGATGATTTATTTTTTTACATTTTTTCAATCATTCGATTTTTTGTCAACTTTCCGATGTAAACAAAAATACATTTTATAAAAAACAAGTTGCCATTAATAAAGAAAAAAAAAAAAAAATTGTTTTAAAAAATTTTTATATTTTATTTAAACATTTACATATAATTAATTTAATTTTAGTCAATACAAATCTTTAATATATATTATTTCTTAAACTGGCTATAACACATTTATATTCTACGCATAGATTATATTTATTTCATTTGTTTTCTAAACGGCATGCAAACTCTAATCTGAAATATTGTTATAAGTCTCCATTTATTTTATTTTTATTTTTTTACATAAAATCCATTACTTTTTGAACAGGGTCGGTTTTTTGATAAATAAGGATGAAAACCAGATATTTGATTACAATTTCAATCTATTTATATAATATTTTATTTAAATTCAAATTGGTTGTTACATAAGAGGTCTTATTTTTTGAAATAATAAACTAATACAAGAAAGATTATGTATATAAATCAACCAAATTTCAATATAAATAAGTTTATCTAATTTCTAAATTTCTTTTTCAATACTTAAAAATATTTTAGACATCATTCCCAGTTCTTTTTTGGAGAAATGATTCATTTAAACATCAATGAAAATGCCTCTTCGGACTTTAGAAATATTTTTATTTCCATCTTTATAATTGCTTTTTTGTCTATATGTTAAAAAAAAAAATTAACGTTTATAATAATTTGTTTTTTAAATTTTATACGTAAATCAGAATATTAGATGAAAAAAATATTTTACTGTAAAAATGGAAGTATGAACATCTGTACATAATAGGAGATGGGTTCAAATTCTGAATGTTTTGAATAACATGGATATTCTAGTATAATTCTCAATCGTTTCAATAGATAAATATTTTCTTTTATTTGAGTTGGCTAATATTTTAGATTATTGACTATCTTAAATGTTTCTATCTAAAATGCAACTCATAAATCACTTATTTTAACACGAATCGTGTATATTTTATTAAATACCTACTTGATATATATATATATGTAAATATTTTTCCTAAACTGCATGAATATTATTTAAAATATTAAAGTTGAAAATAACACTTTTTAATGTATTTTTTAATGAAAAATAGCTGTGTGTTTTAACCGACTGCGCCAAGTTTTTTAAAATGACAGGTGATGACATATTTTGCTTGTTGTTCTACAAATTTTTTTTATGCATAATTTAAGAAAATTATGTGAGCGCATTTTTAAAAAATAATAAGTTGACATAGAAAAATCTTAAAATGTTTTAAAATATTTTAATCTAATTTTATAATATTAATTATTATAATTTAAATTAAAAAAAATGAAAACAATTTTAACAAAATTATTCGTTCATTCATTAGTGTCCTTAATAAAAATTTTAAAAAACCAATTGAAAGCTTTTCTAATCAAATAATGTTAACTTTTATTGTATTTTTTTTATTTTTTATTTTACAATTCTGAAAAAAACGTTATGAAACAAAAAAAAAAAAAGGGCGATATTGTCCAAGGAGTCCTGCTTTTAACTAACTAATTCTGGGCAAATTTTGGGATAAAATTTAATTTTTCAAAATTTCATGAAATTAAGTAAATATGGGGCGGTAAGAGCGGTACAAGAAAAATTTTTAACGATGTCCTTAAAATAAAAATGTGATGCATAAGTATAGGATAAATCCAAAAATTCGCTAAAAAATGACTATAAATAATGAAAATAAATGTTTGCCCTTAATGTTGAACAAAGTTTTATCGTCAAAATTTTTATGTTATTAAGAAAAGCCAAAAAGTATTTTTTAAATTATTATTAAATATATATTTTCTAATCCTTTTTAGAACTTTCAAAATATGTTTTTAATTTTTTTCTTATGTCATTTAAAACCATAAATTAGTATGGAAAATTTTACGAACACAAATAAAAATACATTGATTTGGAAAATCAGATCAAAAATCAAATCATGTATCTTTCGATAATTGAACTTTCAGATGTTGTATATAAATTAATTAAATTATTTTGTAATTTTTTTTTTTTTTTCAAAACCTGATCAAATTAATTGTTTACACCATCCATCCATGCCCATATCATTAATTTTGTGAAATTTCAGAAATTAAAATTTATATAAATGTAGATGAAGTCCTTGGAATTCCAACTCATGATCAACCCCAATTTTATAGAAATAGCTCTGAATCGTCAAATAAAAAAATGCCAAAAAGCTAAGACTTTATTCGATTAAGTAAAATGTAAATTGAGGTCTTCTTAAATGACACTACTGTCTTTTGAAAAGAAAGGGATTGATGAATAATGAATTTTTAAAAGAATTGTTTTTCATTTTTTTTTTAAATGTTTAATTATAATAATTTATAAAGTTTAAAGTGCAAGTTGAAAAAATTTAATTTGTCCAGGTTAGGTGATATTGTTACAAGTAAAAAAAATATTTATCACAAATGGAAAACCAATACATATTAGTTTTGTTGAAGTAACAGTGAAAATTAGGTGTATTATTTTTTTTAAGAGTATTTTTTTTTTTTTGTTGATAGAATAATTTTGAGACAGTTTTGCTGACAAATAGAATCGTGCAAGATAATAATATTGCTTCTTCTAATAATAATAATTTTCAGATAATTTTTCATTATCAAAATAAAACAATTAAATACAATTTTAAGTGCATTTGTAACTGATCAAGATCTTTGTCTCCGTATTTGAATAAATTAAAATTGAAAAATAAGAAAATAAGAAAATCCTTGAACATCAAAGAGATTTATTAATACAAAACAGTACCGTAAGAAATATGGGCTATATAATATCCGATGGATAAATTTCGTTTAATTATAAATAAATAACACTGAAATATATATATAGATATATAAAAAATATATAATAAATACCATAGTAAAGACAAAAAAATTTTAAGCAAATACGCCATTATTATCTCACCAGATATCAAAAAACTTGCCTCCTAATGATCTGGACGGTCCAGCGTTTGTTGTAACATATCACCAAGGAATTTGAAAAACTATCAAAATACAAAGACCTTTATTGAAATTTAAAAATGTGGAAATTGAAAAAGGTGAATAATACCAGTGGTAATGTGTGTGCTTGGAATTATAAAAATGGAACAAAATGTTTAAAAAATCCCTGGAAACCCCACTGGAGACATACAGAAAATTGTCTTAATAAGTACACGACACACTGAAACACTTGTGTATTATGGTAGCAAGTTCATCGGAGATAAAAAAAAAAAAAAAAAGGAGAATTTTTTTTTGACCATAACAACAGCACTGACCATTTTTAAATATATTTCCGATGGACTTGATCCATGTCGAGTAGCAGAAATCGAATGATGATGATGATAATAATAATGATAATAATTTAATTATTATTATTATTATAACCAATTATTATTGAGCAAACTTTATATATAATAATCTAATGAAATCCTAAATGAATCATGAAGGTTTTAAATATCTCATGCAAAAACGAGGTGAAACAGATGATCCAAAAATTATAGGCCAATAACATGTCTGAACTACAAATAAATTGGTAACGTCTGTCCTGAATTTCCTTATATTTTCTTTTCATAACAAACGATATTTTTTCCATTTAACAGAAGGGATGGAGGAAAGTTTCATGGCTGCAAAGATCAACAACATAAATAAAATGATCCTGGAATATTGGAAGAAATTTGTTGAATATTATACAATATGGATAGATTAAACAAAAAAAAGCTTGGAGTTTAACACCCTTGATTTGTTCAAGACTTTGAAATGTACATTTTTCTTCCCTCAATTAGTATATTTATTAAATATGCCATCTCCAACATCACTAAATACCCGATTTCATGTTCCAAAAATAAAATCTTGTTGCCCCATCTGTTCTGTTTGTGCTAAATTATTAAATTATATAAACAAAAAAAAACACCGATACAACGTAAAAAGAACGTATAAAATCATACTCTTTTATATATACCAAGCAGTACAGTTGAATTGAAGGTCTGGAAATAATTTAAAATGTTTCAACGACGACATTTTACCGATTTCTGATTAGATAAATGTACAAAAGATAACATTCAAACAACGCGTAATTACAAAAACACACTCAATATATATATATATATATATATATAATATAGACAAGTTTTATCTATTTATTTTAAGTAAGTTCCTTTCATATTGTCTGATAAGCTTAATCACATTATCATTGAAAGACGAAAGGAAATCACCATATTGATATGTTTTAAATCCAATCTAAGCTTTCGACTTACATAAGCCATTATCAAAGATGACAATTTTCAATAAATCAAACAATACACGGACGAAAACAATGATAGTCTGCCTTTTGCTGCATGAAAATTTCAAAGTAACGACAAACTCTTATATACGAGACGCGGAAGCGAAAATCGCGTCGCAGCTCGTGACGTTACATATGACCACGCGAGAGTAAAAACGAGAAGTATTAAGTATGGGAAGCCGTTATATATATATATATATATATATATATATATATATATATATATATATATATATATGAAAGAAAATATTTATTTTATCAAACAAAATTTTTCAATATGTTTTAATGTTAATTTAGAATTTTTTGTTTTAATGTTTAAATTTATTGTTTTTATCTTCAAACATATTCATAAAAAATAATTAACATTATTAATTCATTAATTAAATAATATAAATACCTGGACATAAAAATGTACTGAATCAAAACAGATAAAATAAATTTTTCAAGATCGGATTTTAAATATTTATATTTTCAAAAGATACAATGCTCGAAAACGGAACATATAAAACTTGAATTAAATTTTTTTCTTTTTCATTTTAATTCAAAATAAATATATTTAGGAAAAATTTTTATATACCTCGCCCATAATTTTTCAACACTGAAATTTTTGTTCTTGAAAAATATTTGCATTACGATCTACTATCCTCTATATGCCAATTCAAACTGAATGTAAATAAAAATTCACAATCGCAATAATATTATAAAAGACAAAAATTCTTAATGAGTGTATTCTTTTTTATAAAATACAGTATTCTGTACCTTTTGATAAAAAAATTATTCATGAAAATCTTTCAAATACAAAAGACCTAGGTTGAAATAAATTTCCAACATAACAACATGACTAAAAAAAAAAAAATTTTTTTAAAAATTTATTTCATTTCTTTTTAATAAAATAATTAATATCAAATGATATAATAATAATTTTTAATAATAATAATTTTAATAATAATAATAATATTTTTAATGGATGTTTAACAAAAAGAAAAAAAAAGAAGAATTTTTATTTTGATTTTAGGCGGAATTCTTAAATAATTGCAACAAAAAACAAAACAATAATTTTAATAATAAAATATATTTTGGAATAATAATAAAATCGAATCTTCAAAAATGTTTCATGTATTTTTTAACAATTAATTTAGTATTTATCTTTTCATTGTTTGAATATTTTTTTTAAAAAAATTCTTGGAAAATCAGGCCTTCAGAGATAACAAAAACTTGTTCTGACAAGTACAGCATTATATTTTAAATATGTTTATCTAATTTTTTTTTTTTTTGTTTGTGGAGAATCATGATAAGCCATTTTATAAACTTATCTCCATGGAAGGGACCCAAAATTCCAAAAACCATCACTAATAAAAAAAATAATCCATAATTTCAAATTTATAAAAATAATAATAATAATAATAATAATAATGAGAAGAAGAAGAAGGCTGAAGAAGAAGAAGAATTTTTGAAGAAAAGAAGCTAGATGATTTTAAGATGTAGAAGATGAAGAATGATTTTTTAATCAAAAAAAAGTATTTACAGAAAGAAAAGGAAAAGAATGGATAATGACGAAAAAAAATAAATAAGAAAAAAAAATTAGAAAAAGAAAAAAGAATAAAAAGGTAAAAGAAATACAAGAAAGAAAAGGACTTAAATAATGAAACAAAAAATTATTTCCGCTAACGATTAAGAATTAAAGAAAGAAAGAAAAGAAAGAAAAAGAAAAAAAAGAAAATGAAAATTGAATAAAGAAAGAAAGAATAAAGTGCAAATAAAATATTCGATAATATATTTATTTACATTCAACATGAAAAAATGGGGTCAAATAATGGAAGAAACCAAATTTCCATAGAAAGAGAGAAAGAAAGAAAAGAAAGAAAGAGAGAAGAAAAGAATGAAGGAAAAATTATAAACTCCATCAATGAAAAATGAAAATGAAAACAGAAAAAGAAATTAAACAATGAAAAAAAAAATGAAAGAAAGAGGGAGAAAATTATAAAAGAAATAACGAAAAAAAATAACGAAAGAAAGAAAAAAAGATAATTATTAATGAATGAAAGAACAAAAGACGGAATGAAAGTCGGCAAGGAATGACGAAATATAAAAGTGATAAATAAGTGTTGAGGAAGAAAATAATTTATAAGCAAAATGAAAAAGAAGCAAAAGAAATTACGGACAGAAACAAGAGAAAGAAAGAAGGAAGGAAAAGAGAAAGAAAGAAAAAGAATACGAAAAGAGATAAGAAAGAAATAATAACGCATTATGAAATGGAAAATAAAGAAAGAAAGAAAATTTTCATAGAAATAAAGAAATGAAGAAAGAATAAAAATAAATCCAAATTTTCAAAAATGATAAAACAATAAATAAAGAAATGAAGAAAAAAATAAAAAAAGAAACAAATAAAAAATAAAATAATAAAAATTATATAAAAAAAAAAGAAAAAAGAAAAAAAAAAAGAAAGAATAAAGAAAATAAAAATAAAAACATGGAAAAATGATAAAGCAATATGAAAAAAAAAAAAGAAAAAAAAAAAAGAAAGAAAAAGAAAATAAGGAATAAAAAAAAACATAGGAAAAAAAAATCTTTTGATAATATGAATTTCAAGAAAAAATCGAAGAAGAAAAATAAAGAAAAAAAAGAAAAATATTTAGAATAAAGAAATACGAGAATAATATAAAATTATAAAATAAATATGAAAAATTGATAAAGAGCAAAAGAAAGAAAATAAAAAGAAATGAAAAAAAAATGGGAAAAGAAAGAGAGAAAAAAAATTAGAAAGAAAAAAAAAATAATAAAAGGAATACCGAAAATAAAAAAATATAAAGGAAAGAAAAGAAAAAAGAAAGAAAAAAAGAAAGAAAGAAAAAGAAAAAAAAAAGAAACAAATAATCAGATAAAATTATAAAGGAACATTTTTATAGAAAAACTATCTGAAAGAGAGAAAGAAAAAATGTGAAAATCAGATGAAAAATTCATTCAAAAAAAATGAAAAAAGAAATAAGAAAATAAATGAATTTATTTTTTAAAAATATAAAAGGTTTTCTAAAAAAGAAAAAAGAAAGAAAAGTATGGAGATTGGATTAAAAAAAAAGAAAAGAATTTAATGAAATAAAAAGAAAAAAAAAGAAAGAAAGAAATTTAAAGAATAAAAGAAATACATCATTTGAAAAATTATTCAAAAATGAAAATCAAAAAAATTTTAAGAAATAAAAAAAATTTTATAATAAAGGAATTTATTTGTTTTACGTGGAAAATTTTAATTTTATACAAAAATTGTGAAAGAAAAAAAAAAAAAGAAAATAAGAAAAAAATGAAAATCTAAAAAATTCGAAAAAAATTCCATAAAATTTTAAAAGAAATATAAAAATAAAAGCAAAAAAAGAAAGTTAAAGAAAAGAAAAAAAGATGGAAAGAAAGAAAGAAAGAAAAAAAAAAAAGAAAGAAATATAAAGAAAGTCTATAAAGAAAGAAAATATTAAGAAAAAAAAAAAGAAAGAAAATAATTAATAAAATTATAAAGCAAATGAAAAAATTTAAAAAAAATGAAAAAAAAGAAAGAAAAAGAAAGAAAAATTAAAGAAAGAAGAAAATCTAGAAAAAAAAAATTTTCAAAGAAAAAAAGAAAGAATAAATTAATTGGAAAATTTTCCATAAAAAGAAATGAAAAGAAAAAAAAAAAAAAAATTGATTATAAAATGAAAAAAAAGATTAAAAAAATTATGATAGAAAAAAAAAAAAAAAAAAAAAAAAGAAAAGAAAATGAAAAAAAAAATAAAAGAAAAAATATTAGAAAGTAATTTTAAAAGAAAGAAAAAAAAAAAAAAAAAAAAAAAAATTAAAAAGGGCAAAGAAAAAAAAAGAAAAAAAAAAAGAAAGAATAAAAAATAAAAAAAATAAAAATATTGATGAAATTCAATGATTGATCAACAAAAAAAAAAAAAAAAAAAAAGAAAAATAAAAACAAAAATGAAAGAAATAAGCAAATTTTGATTTGTTTTAAAAAAGTAGATTAAAAAATGAGAAAGAATAAAACAATAAAAAAAAAAAAATAAAAAATGAAAAAAAAAAAAAAAAATAAAAATAAATTAAAAAAGCATAAATGAATTTTGACAAAGATAAAAAAAAGAAGGAAAAAAAAATTAAAAAGCTAGTATTTAAATGTGAGAACATAAAAAAAAAAAAATCAAAAAAAAAAAAAAATTTCATAGATTGGAAAGGGGAAAAATTAAAAAAAAAAAAACAACAAATCTGGAAAAAAATTGTTTTATATTTGAAAATATATAATAAAAAAATTTAAAAAAAATTTAAAAAAAATTAAAATAAAAAAAAAGGATTAAAAAGGATTTTTATTATGAGAAAACAAAATAGCTATATTGAAATCAACAAATTGAATAAAAAAAAAAAATTTGTTTTTTAAAAAAAAAAAAATTCAAAAAAAATTTTTTCTTTGTTGAATCAATTCAAAATGTTCTAAAATTCCTTTTAAGAAAAAATCAAAATAGAAATTAAATAATCAATTGTTATGTCTTTAAATTTTGAAACAAATTTTTTTCATATTTTTGTCATACAAGAATTTCAGTCAAAACATTATTCACGCCAACGTTGTTTATTTATATATATATACATCAACTGAATAAAATTCATGCAATTTTATGTGCATTCTTGTAAAAAAATTTCATGTCAAAAATTTTCTCTCTTAAAGACTTTTAGATTTTTCAAGAATTTTTTTTTTTTTTAAATTTTTTTTTTTTTTTTTTTTTATTTTTCACATTTTTTTTATGTTTTGAAAAAATTAAAATTTTTTTTTTTTAAATATCTATTGTGTTCAAAATATTGAAAATGAAAGAATTTTTTGAGTTAAAATGATATATGTCATCCATATTCAGTTTTGTTTTATTTTCATAATTTTTAATTTTCGATTTTTCTGTAAATGATTTTTTTATTTAGCAAAATCGGTTTTTTCCGTTATTTTTATATAATAAAAAAAAAAATTAAATGAGATAAATATATATCCCAGTAGATCTATCAGAAAAAAGAACAGTCTGAAAGAACCTATGGAATATAATTTTTTCTTTAAATTATTTTATATTTTATGAATTTTGCATGAAAAATTAAAATCTTAGATATTTGTTTTCAAATATTGAAATTCATTGTTTAAATGCTTTATTTAAAGCCAGAAATATATTTGGGTAAAAAAATGTTTTTGAATAAAAGCTTAATTTAAATTTGGAAAAAATTAAATTTAGTTTTTTGAAAAAAAAAATTAATTTAAATTTTAAAATTTAAATAAATTGAAAAAAAAAAAAAATATTTAATTATCAAATATTTATTTATATGATACTTTTAATTTTTATGAAAAAATTTTTATTACTTTTAATATTTTTTTGTTTATAAATCATAGATGTATTTGTTTTCGCAAATCTTTTAAATTAAAATTTTCTTCAGAAATAAATTTTTTTAATTAAAAAAAAAGAAGTAAAAATAAAAATCTCACATTTTTATTTAAATTTTTTTAAGAATTTTCTTGAAAATAAATTTAAAATAAAAAAAAAAATAATAAAACAAAATGAACAAAATTTCTGAAATGTTGATAATCCCAACAAAAATAAAAAAATATTATTTTGTTGTTCTACTTAAATTCATTTTTTATAATTCATATGAAAAAGAAAAAACTAAAAATTATCATGAAAACAATTTTCCAACATATATTTATATGAATGATTTTAATTTCCTGAAACTCACAACAAATTTGTTATATATATATATATATATATATATTTAATTAATTATCATTTTAAAAATGTTTAGGTTAAATCAAAAAATTTATAATCATCTTGAAGACCAAAAAAAAAAAATCAATTAATTTTTTCAATCCCTTACTTATTTTTGTTTATTTTTTATTTACATTTTAAAACAAATGAAATAAATAAAAATTGATAAAATTTTTTGTTCTTAAAAACAGGCCAAATTATATATTGTTTTTTATTTAATATATATTTATATATTTATAAATATATATATATAGATAATATTAATTTAATTCGAAAAAATCAATTTTTCTGTACAATGGAATAAAGAAATTACGGAATAGAAAATAAAATAAATCAATTTGAATTTGAAAAGAACATTTTTGTTAATCAAAAATAACATGGACTCCCATTTTTTTTTATATTAAATTAAGAAAAAAAATAGTATAAATTTTATTTATTTCAAAATTCGGAATTTCAAAATATATGAAATGATTCTATTTGACAGGTTTCCAAAAAAGAAAAATTAATTTGATAATTATATATATATATATATATTTTTTTAAATTAATTTTTCCAAAAACATTTTGAACTTATATTTTAAAATTCAAATTCTTTTTTGAATCTAATATGAAAAGACAAAGATATTTGGTAAAAAACTGAAATTTTTTTTGATTATTGATTGTTCATTTAATAAATTGTTTATAAAATATTTTATACAAATGAATTTTCCATTCATTTGTATTTTGGGAAAAACGATTTTTTTTCAATGAAATTTATATTTGTTTTTTATAAATAACTATTAAACTTCATTAAAATTTTGTTATTTGAAAGAATTTCATAAATTATGTTTTAATTTTAAAAGTTTCCTTTTTTTTTGAAAATTTCATAAAAGAATCTATTATCGATATATAAATTATAGATCGTCTTTATAATATTGCAATTTTTAAATTGCTATTTAACGTTCTTGAGATACATTTTATGTTTATTTAATCTATATTTCTTGAAAAAAAAATCAATTTTTCAAAATTGTACACATCTTTTTTTTTTTAAAATAATTTCAAAAAAAAAATAATTACATAAAACTAAACGATAGATAAATAAAAAAAAAAAAAAGAAAAGGCATAAAAATTTATAATTTTTAAGAAAAATAATATTTAATAATATTTAAAATTTTATATAATGAAGATTTTGAGGATTCATTAAATATTTACATAAAAGTCAAAGGTACTATTCATATATAGATACACATTTTTTTAATATATCAAACCATTTTTATACACTATATTTATAAAAAGCTCAGAATATAATAAAAACTTAAAATATTTATTTTGTATGTATCTAAATATTTAAAATTAAGGATAAATAGTATATTCTGGACAAGAGAATAAAAATAATTTTTGAAAAGTTTTGAAACACAACTTCTAATTTTGCGTCTTAAAATACACGTTTCATTTTTCAGTCAAAAAAATTATCTAAAATATTTTCCTTTCCAAAAAAATATATATATTTTTCAGCGAATTTTTTGTTTGATTTTAAAAATCAAAGATTTTATAATTTGGTCTTTCACGAAAATATATTTCATTAATTTTATCAACCTGTTTGCATCCAAACCGTTATTCGATGATATCGTTTAAAAAATGACAGATCCATTGAATTGGTAAAAAAAATTTTCTTTCAAAAAAGTTGGTCAAAATCGGATAATTCAAGATTTTTTTTTTGTTAATATATTTTAACAATTTATTTTTTTATTTTTTTTCTCAAAATCATTTTCTGTTAAATATGAATCATTTATCATTTCATTTTATTTAACATTTTTGTTTAATTAAACGTTAAAATTAGGCAAAAATATATATGCTATAATTCATATGATTGGTATCTCAAATTTTTGAAAACAAAATGGGCTTTTTTGAGATTAAGCATTTGAATAAATGTCTATTGCACATTATCTTATCTTATGATTTAATTGATGATATTTTTTTTTTATAAAAATAAAAACATTTTTTTTTACAACAAAATATATGTAAATTTTGGATATATTCAATATTTATTTAAAAAAATTTCTAAATTTTGTTTTCCTCATTAAAAGGTAATAATTATTTTTTTTTTTCATGGTCAAGGCTGAAAGTCATTAAATTTTTAATTTGACCATCTGGTCTCCCCTCTTTTTGAAATTTAAAAATTAAATTAATTTTTTTTCAAATTTAATAACAAACAAGGAATTCAACTTTATAATTTCTCTAAAAGAAAAAAAAATCTTGAAATGTCCATAAAAACCAAGAGTTTCAATTCTTTCTTAATTATATAAGTCTATTTACATTACAGGTCAGAAAATAAATGTTTGTTTGTGGTTTTTATGTACATTGAAATTTTTTAAAACTTTGTTTTGATTTAGGTCTGATTGTTATTCAACTAATACAAATTCCTAAATATTTAAACATTTGGAAAAAATTTTTATTCAATTTGAAAATCTCACCCATTTTTAAAACTGACATCAAATATGAACATCCATTTCAAATTGAATCATTTTCTAAATTGCCTGAACAAAAAAAATAAATTCTGAAAACATTTTTTTAATGACTACATAAAAAATTATTTGACATTAAATAAATCTTTTTCACAATTTGATCAAACACAACATAGCCATATATCAAAAAAGGACCTTCAGTATATAACTGGGATATGAATTGGCTGGTCAACTTTTGTTTCAAAAACAAAAAATGCTCTCTATTAATCACCACAGAGATCCTTCCCTTCCCTCCATTAGAATGTCTGACGCTCAACTTCTCGAGAGCAACTCTCTGCGGCTTCTCGGTCTCACGTTGACTGCTGACCTGAGATGGAATAAATACATGTAGTCAATTGCTTCGTCCACCGCAAGGAAAGTTGGCTCCCTGTGCCGCGCCAGGAAATTTTTCTCCCCTGAATCGATCCTCCAGATCTACAAATCAACAATTCGCCCTTGCATGGAGTATTGCTGCCATATATGGTCTGGAGCCCCTTCTGTTTGCCTCAGGGTTCTTGATAAGATCCAGAGGCGGATATGCAATATAATTGGCTCTGCTCTGGCATCTCGTCTACAGTCACTTTCTCAAAGACGCGCCGTCGCCTCTCACTGTCTGTTTTACAAATACTTTCATGGCAATTGCTCCGAGAAGCTGCATTCGCTGGTTCTCAGACTTCATGAGTTCAAGCACCCTATAAGGCTAGCATCTCGCTCTCATCACTTCACTGTCGAAACTCTTAAATGTAGCCGTCTCTTCTTCTCCAATAGCTTCATGTCTCGCACCTCTCGCCTGTGGAACTCCTTCCCTATTCCAGTTTCCCTGAGAGCTATAATCTCCAGCTATTCAAATGTAATGTCAATCGACATCTCCAGTTGCCTTGATCTATCCACTACCCTCCTCATCCTTTCTTCTATCACTCCTATCTGATCTTGCTCCAAATTTTCTGTAACCCCTTGCGTCCTAGTGGCTTCCCGCCTTGCTTGGGGTTAATACAACACAAAACCGTACTTAAACAAAATGTATTGACACAAGAACGTGTACACAATATTTACAGATAGTTTGGTATATTCTTGAAAGACCGTTTTTGTAGAATGGGTTAACTTAAATCGACAAATCGGCAGAGTCTCTGGATTTAAATGTTTCTTCATCCTCCGTCTTCCCTGGTACCAACCATATTTATATTCGAAACGGTATTCACGAAATGTAAATTAGGTTTGGAACAACATATATATATATATAATATATATATATATAATATAATATATATATATATATATATATCTGTTAATGGTCAAATTAAATTGTTTTTTTCAAACATTAGTATTAAAAAGTGCTCAATACACGAGTGAAAAAAACAAAATAAAAAATATCATGGAGAGCTTTTAACTTAAAAAAAAATCAGGAGGCCACTCAAATACGCGAGCTTGGTTTCAACCTTACGGTAACTCAGGCGATATTTATATAATGACCTCTTAGCGCTTTATTTTTAAAAAACTAATGAACACTACATTATATTCAAAAATAAATAAACAAGTACACGAGGTTGGATGTAATAGAAAGGGAGGAGGAAGATGTGAAGAAGGAAGAGGAAAAAGAAGAAGGGGGAAGGAAAGAAAATCAAGAGTATTATAGATGTATCGGTGGGGAGGGTAACTGAAATGTACATTTATATAGCGATTATCCAAGCGTAACAAAATGTGTGGAGATAGTATGGAGCACCTCAAAGGACTGAATGAACGCTATTCAAAAAAGAAAATATTTTGGGAAAAATTTTCAAAAATTAAACCATGCTGTTCAAGATATATATATATATATATATATATATATATATATATATATATATATATATATATATATATATACATATATATATATATATATATATTATATTGATTATATATATATATATATATATATTATATATTGAACAATTAAAATATTAAAAATTAAAATCTTCAGACACACTGGGTTATAAAATTTTCTTTCGTTTTTTTTTATTTTTGTTTTTTTATTATTATTATTTCATTTAGATTTCTCGACTAGTTTCGGTCCAAATGCCCATCATCAGGAGAAGAACTATTTCTGCTTGCTGGTAGCAGTAAACTACAGATATGAATGTCTTGATGAAGAAAATGAACTTTTGTTTGTAGTTTTCATTTGTTTTTTTTTTAATTTTTTTGACATGAAACTTTTAACATTCCTTGTGTTAGTAAAACAGTCTCTTTTAAGTTGTTATTTGAGATAAGAGCTGGATGGATCCATGATATTTCTAATTCCTTTGTAAATTGGAACAGTTTATATATATATATATATATATATATATATATATATATATATATATTTTTTTTAAACATGTTTGATTGCATAAATTACAGACATTACATCTACTAATTTTTATAACAAAATCCAATCATACTCACGAATAGAAAAAAATAATTGCTAATTGAGTTGGATATACTAGATTTAGTGTAAAGTTGCATATGATTAACTTATTTTTTTTAAAATTTCCATGTGTTGTAGATATTTAGTATCTACTAATTTTGTTTGTAAAAATCTTATTTTTAATTTTTAATACATTTGATTACGATATATATATATATATATATATATATATATATATATATATATATATATATATATATATATATATATATATAAATGATATATTTTTAAAACTAATAATAATATTTAACAATAATTCAAAAAACATAATAAAATTATTTTATTAAAAACCCTTTACTATGTATTGAGACAATTTTTAAACATGTTTGGACTTTGGGTTAAAATACCATACACTTGGATAAATAAACACGTTACGTCTTTTTTTCTCTTTGTCATCAACCTTGACAAAATCAAAACGAGGTGTTTTAATTTAAGTAGCCCCTACATTTTCATACACTGCTTCTAAACTAAATTAAAAAATCCATTTCTTCAGTCAGTCTAGGGCCGAAGAAGACTGGCTTATATTAGTATTTTTTCATTGACATAAATCTAAAAATACTTGAAGTAATTTTTTTTTTTGATGTATAAAATATATGCCCTGTTATAATTTCTTAATTGTATTTCTGTCATGGATAAGTTTTTTATATATATTACTAAGATATATATATATATATAAATATATATATATATATATATATATATATATTTTTGTTGATTTGTTTGAAAATCAAAATATATATTGGTTATCTAAACTACATTCAAAACTCCCATTCCGAGGCAGTCACTCTAGGGCTGAGGAAGACAGGCAATGGAGCAGTGCTAGTCTTAAATAGACTATACACACATGAAATAATTTTTGATTTTTTGCTGTATAAAATATATGCGCTGTTATAATAAATATATTGAACCCTCTCTGTGGTTCAAATATTACTAGGATCCACCTGGATTATATACCAACGGACCTATTACCTGTAGTATATTGTTCCTATAACGAATAGTTGATCTCTCTCGAGATTAACTCATCCGGAATCTCCAAGGACCTCTACAGCTTACCATCATGGATAAGTTCTGTCCTGAATATTCTTTGAAAAACATTTTATACCCCTCTCTACACTCATTCAGCCTATCCCTCCCGGAAAAAAAAATAATCGTCGACTTTGTGAAGAGACTACGATGGAAAGAATTTTTTCTAACTTTATTCCTCTGAAAGACTATACTCAAAAATACGAAACCTTCAATCTAAAGAACCAACAAACTCTAACTTCCTGTAAACTCCTGGATCCTCTTGAAAGAGACATGTTTGTCATAGTTAAAAAAAAAAAAAAATGAAATTCAACAAGCTGCCCAACCAATTCCAAAAATAACTAAATAAGGATATCAACACTATTAGAAACTCCAAAGACTTTGGGGTAAGAACCGATAAATCTAAAAAAATATTTATAAATGTAACCCTTCACGCAACCACAAAATCCTCACAGATAAAATAACAGACACACAAACTAGATAGATACAACAGATCAATACAGAGACGACCGAAATAGCTCATAAATTAAATATTGTAGATAGAGAGGCAAAGATCCATACTAGAGATGCTTACGTTTTATTTAAGGACAATAAACCCAACTTTGCTAGTAGTACACAGTCTAGACTAATAACCCCAACTAAAACTGAACTAAGACTAATATCAAAAAATATAATTAAAAAAATAACCAATAACCTACTAATAGCAACCTGTGCTAATCTTTGGAAAGATTCGTCTGGCACTATAAAATGGTTTACCAATATGAGTAATAAAGATAGAGCAACATTTATTAAGTTTGATATAATGGATTTCTATTCCTCTATCTCCAGAGATCTCCTAGTTAATAGTATTAACTTTGTCAAGACCTATATGGAGATAACGGATAATGAAACTAATATCATCTTAACGGCTAGAAAATCACTGCTAAATCTTAATAACTCCACCTGGATCTTGACGTCCCCATGGGGACGTATGACTCAGCCCAGGTTGCAGATTTAGTATGTTTTTATCTTTTACATATGCTTAGAAGAATCGTAAAACCAGAACTAATGGGACTATACAGAGATGATGGACTCATCTTCATCCCCAATAGTAATGGTCAGCTAACAGGGAAGTTACAAAAGAATATCATTAGGACATTTAAATGACTAGGGTTTAAGATTGAAATTTCTTCTAACCTTAAAATAGTTGATTACCTAGACATTATCCTCAACGTTAATGATAAAACCTTTAAACCATACCATAAAGAGAATGAAAAAACGATTATATTAATGTTAGTTCTAAGCACCCAAATGCTATCCTGAAACAAATACCCACTTGTATGGTTTGTACCAGAATTAGTAAATTATAGGCCAACGAAAAAAATCTTTAATAAGAACAAGAACCGTATGAAAAGGCTCTAAAAAAAAAGTAGTTTTCAAAAGTAAGTTCTTATATTATATATTCTAATCTTATTTAACCCCCCATAGGTGATACTGAAACACTTAAAGTGGGGTGTAGTTGTAGAAATAGAAGTAGAAAAATTATTTGGTTCAAAGTCCACTTCTGCAAACTGTCATATATTAATATAGAACGGTTCTTTCTAAAATTAATGAAAAAACACTTCCACAAAAACAAACCTCTAAGAAAGATCTTCAATAGGAAATCGATCAAAATTAGCTATTCCTAAACTGACAACATGTATCAAATTATCAACTCCCATAACAATTATGTCTTAAGTAATATATCTATGGGGAAACAAAAATAAATCTAGTAAAAAAGAAAAAATCTGTAGACTGTAGAGAGTAGAGAGAGAAGAGAAAGAAAGAGAGAAAATTTCGAGAGGCAAATGAAGATCCATTAGGGTAATATACCAGGCAACCATTGCCCCCAAAGAAAATATGACAAATTATAATGTTTACATTGGAATTTCCGCGGGAGAAATGAAACAGAAAATTTATCCCCATAGGCATTCATTTACAAATCTTAAATTAAAATTCCAAACAGGACTTTTCAAAAAAATTTGGGGAATTTAAAGAAAAAGGTTTGAAACCGCATATAGATTGGGAAATTATAGGTTTCTCACATATTCCTAATAGTTCTAGAGATAGGTGCGGGTGATCTTTAGAGGGAAAAAAAATAGAATAATTAATTAGAAAGATCAATGCAAACTATTAATTCAAAAGAGAGAGATACTATTAAAATATAGGCAGAGAAATAGGTTCAAGCGTATATAAGAATATAGATCTTAACTTATCACTCACTAACTACCAAAATACAACAGCCACCACGTAATTGATGCAACTCCCTCTGATTAAATTTTTACCCTTACATCTTCCTCTTAAAGAATTTCGGGTAAAGCGCGATATTCCTAATAATATAACCCTACTTTAACGATGTAGATAGATATACTTGTATATATATATATATATATATATATATATATATATATATATATATATATATATATATAATATTCATAATCTTGATATAAGCTGTAGTATTCGTCCAGCAAAACCTTAGATGTTTTAGCTTGTAAACTAACAAACCAATACTCAAGGGTAAAAGGTGGGGGGGGAATGAAAAGAAATAACTAAGAACATGTACTTCATTAAATTCCAAAATAATCGTCTAAAATCTAAGTTCAGAGTCCAAAAAAAAAATCCTCCGAGACGATAAAAGCAAAAAATAACTAAAGAAAGTGCTCAATACGCTAAGTAGAGCAAACTAAGTAATATAAATCAAAGGTTAGACTCACCTACCTAGGTTTCGATCCTGTATTTTTAAACTCCTTGGTATAATCAGGCTCTATCATATATATATATATATATATATATATATATATATATATATATATACACGTGTATGTGTGTGTGTGTGTTTGTGTGACCGTATGGGAAATGTATCAGTAAATATTAAATTATATGTAAGCCGATGGTAATATATATATATATATATATATATATATATATATATATATATATATATATATATATATATGTGGGTATGTATATGTTTTATTCCATTGTTGCCTCGGTTTTTTTTACAGATTTTGGGATTTCTATTATTTAGATAATTTATTGTAACTCTAAATTATCTTGTCTTTAAATCTCAGAGCTCTTAATAATATCATTCACTAACAGAACCTAATTTCATTGACATACGACTAAATTTTTTTATATAAAATAACCTCCGTCCCATCTCCTTGTCACCAACCAAGACTCCTTATCAAAAGGACGTATCCCCTTAAGTGGCCCCGTACTTTTTCACCGACTGTTATCCAAACTAAATTCAAAACTCCCATTCTGAGACATTCAGTCTAGGGCTGAGGAAGGCTTGCGTATATCAGTGCTGGTATTAAATAGGCTATACCCACATGAGGTAATTTTGGATTTTTTGTTGTATAAAATATATGCTCTGTTATAATAAATGCATTGAGCTTTCTGTGGATCAGTTTAAATATCTGATATTATATAGGAGATATTTCGTGATAGAGGAATAGAAATCCATTATATCAAACTTAATAAATGTTACTCTATTTTTATTATTCATATTGGCAAACCATTTGATAGTGCCAGACGAATCTTTCCAAAGATTAGCACAGGTTGCTATTAGTAGTATATTGGTTATGTTTTTAATTATATTTTTTGAGATCCACTTGGATTATATACCAGCGGATCTATTTGACAAATACTATATATATATATATATATATATATATATATATATATATATATATAGGACACTTTATCACTTGAAAAAAATCATTGTGTTGCTTTGTTTGACAACTTCATCTAATTCGTTCCACACATCCAGCTACTTATTTAAAAACTCGACGAAACCTCAAAAAAGATTTGGCACTTGGAATGTACGAACTCTCCAGGACAACAACTCAGCACCAGAAAGAAAAAACAGCTCTGGTCGCATTGGAGCTAAAAGAAAATTGATTGATATATACTTGAGAAGTAACCATTAGTCGACTACATGGAACGAGAAAGCAAATAAAGACATCTAACAGCGTTCCTGCTGCACTTGGATACAATACATTCTCCTGTACTGTTTGTTATTTTGTGTTGAATTCTCCAGCCGGCCTGAAAAGTCATGCCCGTCATAGGCATGCAGATAATTAGTTCGTGGTTGTCGGAACATCATACACTTTGAACTCGACAGGAGGAGTCCATCATATATATATATATATATATATATATATATATATATATATATATATATTAATTTATAATAAAATGTTAAAATGTGTTTTTTCTTCCGAGTTCTAACCATGTTTCAAAAATGGAAGCTTAAAAAACGAATTTAATTTTGTAATTAAATTAAATTATTTTAAATTATTTACAAAATTAAATTCGTAGCTTTTAGCTTTTTTGAAACATGGTTAGAACTGTTTGTAAAAAAAAACATATTTTAAATAAATCAATTTATAATATTAATGCTCTGTAAATTTACATTGAGCACTATTTTTAAAAAATAAAAATATCTATAAGAACACCAGATTATATATCTTACTGTTCTTTCTTTACACACACACACACAAACCACATATATATATATATATATATATATATAATATGAAAAATCATACATGAACACTTTTCCATCATATATATATATATATATATATATATATATATATATATATATATATATATATATATATATGCAGTTGATGGATAGAACTTGGTAATCCCGGTTTTCACGTTTATTTAGATCAAGATGAAAACCCGGGTTTACAAACATTTATTCATGCAACCGAGTACATTAGTTGAATCACGGATACTGAGCACTTTCCACTAAATACCGTATATATATATATATATATATATATATATATATATATAGATATATATTTATATATTTCGATAAACGTGCAATCAATTTACAAATTCATGAACTATTCACACAAAAAACAAATGAAAGGTTAATGATTTAATTGGCGAGAAATCCATCGTCGCAAACATATATATATGAAGAAAAATATTCGGAAAAACAAACAAAAATCCTAATATGCAATTATGCTGTTTTAATGTTAATATAATGTCAACGTCGGACGTTTCGGTCTAGTAGACCATCTTCAGGACATATTCATAAAACATAATTAACATTAGACTATATTCAATTCAACATGAAAAAGACGATGGATACAAGAGCAAGACTAATCCAAACGGATAACTGAAGTTTTTGTAAGATCAGCGTTCCGTTTAAATATGATCACGTCATCGTCACGTGGTCGATGTTTTGAAAACATATTCGAAGATGATTTCAAAATATTAGATAAGCTCGATTGAACGATTTTCTCATATAAACATATATTAGGATTTTTGTTTGTTTTTTTTTAGTATTTTTTTCGTATATTATTCTTCATACTGTCGGATCTATATATATATATATATATATATATATATATATATATATATATATATATATATGTGTGTGTGTGTGTGTGTGTGTGTGTGTTTGCATTTACGTGTGTGTGTGCGTGCGCGCGGGAAGTTGAATGAGATTCCGACACAATGGTAAATATATATGACATTTGAAGTAAGGTTTACTTTGACACATTTCGCCAATGCCCCGGAATATCGCCTAAGCATATCGAATTGAATTATTTTTTTTAAATTGCCTTGATTGTAAAAGCACTGGCAGATAGGTTAACACCGGAATCATATAATAATCACATGAACTCTACAATTATAGACGCGCGCACGTGCCTATTATATGATGTGTGTGTGTGTGTGTGTGTGTGTGTGTGTGTGTGATCGTGTGTGTGTTTGTGCGTGCGTGTGATTTTATATCAAAAATGATAAGATCCATGTATGTATTGGGATAATTAGAAAGAAAATAATCTTCAATTTTCAAAAAAAATTGATACAGTTACAAAAACATTATATATATATATATATATATATATATATATATATATATATATATATATATATATATATATATATGTGAAAAGTATATATAATTATAAATAAATATATATATGTATAATTATTTATATTATATGCGTATATATTATTAAAAGCAATCAATATCAGAGATAGAGCTAAATATTTGGTTGGATGGATGTGAGTTTCACCCTGGGTTTCACGCTTTTAGCGATCGTCAGACAAACTGATTAATGTTTTAAAAAATTTGGGTTTATTAGAAATATATATTTCCTGTTATTTTCTTTATCGATGTTGCAGACACATTTGTCTGCATACATCGATGTTTGTGTTAATATATTGAATGACAAAACGACGAAATTTCCCCACCATTCCACAAATAACACCAACACACGCAATCTACATAAACCCAAATTTTTAAAATAGATTAATTATGTTTGTCTGACGATATAAATTTGAAAATATATTTCAGGTTCATAAAATCTATATATATATATATATATATATATATATATATATATATATATATATATATATATATATAAAATTTCTCCGATTTAATCGGTAGAGAAGACAATATTTATGAATAAAAATGACAATAGGAAAACTGGTAATTGCTGACGCGTTTCGTCCAATGTGGACTTTATCAAAGCAAAATACGAAAATGAAATTAAATGAACAAAGTAACTAATAAAAACAAAAACAGAATGTACCCTAGCAACTGGAATGTAAAGAAACGCTATTTTCATATTTTTAACTGAAAATAACGTCAGAGATTGTCACGTTTGGAGAATATTGTCATTATATCTGTGTTGATGTATTCAACCATTTTCTTTCGATTTTATGAATCTGTTGTGCATATTTGTTTTGTAAGAGCATTAATTTTGTTAAGAAAGATGAAATGTTAAAAAACCTGGGCGTAAATTAATATTTGGATAATTTTCTATGGCGGCACTCTCCAGAATTTTCCTTCTGAGTGAGTTATTTTTTTTTTTTTATGAGTGTAGCATTTTAAAATCAAAATTATGGTTGTATTTATTTCTATGTATGACTATTGCATTAGCTAAGTTGTTTTTTTTTGAGGTCTCTTTTGTGCTCATAAATGCGTTTTTTTCAAACTTCTACTTGTTTCTCCAATATATTGGGAGGAGCAGTTTTGGCAATTTATTTTTCTAAATGCCTGCTTCAGAAATATTAGTGCTATTATTGTTTGAAGATCTTAGTATATCTATAATGGTTTTTGGAATATGTTTGTGACTATTTCAAGATTATTTAGATGGGATAGGTTATTCTGGATCGTGGACGTGGCAGAATTGGTCGGTAGTATTATGTATCTGTTTTCATGTGATTTACTATTGCGGATTGTGTTATTAGTTTTGTTTCGTTTGTATATTTTGTATGCCTTTCTTCTTGCATTGTGGATGAAATGATATGGGTATTGTAGGTTTTTGAATGTGTTTCTATGTATGTTTCTTCTTTAAATAATAGAATCTGTAGTCCTCAATAACGCGTCAGCAATTACCAGTTTTCCTATTGTCATTTTTATTCATATATATATATATATATATATATATATATATATATATATTATTTTGGACTTTTTTAATTTATTCAACGTATGAGGCTCAAAAATAACTCAACTTCCTAGGAATCGACAGCCCAGACAGCAGAAATGGTGTAATATGATTAGATTATAGTGGTGAAGGCTTTGTGCAGAACCAACCACACTTTTTTGAAAGGCCGAATACAGAAACCTCATTGCACTATAAATATGATGTCCCCTATGACCCTCTACAGGTTTTGCATTCAGTGCTGTCCACCTCCTAGACCAGTTGCCATCCAAGGCTATAGAACCCAATCTGTCCTGTTATTTACCCATAGCTGGAGGGAGAAGAAGAGGATTCACACTTTTCCCAAACACTTAAGTGAATGTAATGGATTTGACTGGAATTCGAACTCGGCTTTCCGATTCCTCAATCTAATATATTAAACCGATAGATTTTTATTACATAAACTTTATTTTTCTCTGGTAAGTTTTGTCGAATATTTAGGCCGGTAAACAAAAATAAATAGATATACTGTTTAATAAATAAACGGAGCCTCTACTTAGATGCGAGTATCCATTTATAAGGACGTCAAAATGATTATATATATATATATATATATATATATATATATATATATATATAATATTAAATTGTTGTGTCTAACATATAAATTTAGATTCGTCATTTATGAATTTTACAGGAAGAAATCAAATGAATTTTTTTATATATAATGTTTATTTATATATACGCAAAAACACACATATATATGTTTGCGTGCATGCGTGTATATATATATATATATATATATATATATATATATATATATGTTTGTGTGTGTGTTTTATTTTATAAATAAAATAACCTGTATCGATACAAATATCCACCTAAAATATAATGTTAAATTGAACACATATATATATATATATATATATATATATATATATATATATATATATAATATGAAATGGTTGTGTTTATATATACACATCGTCGCTGAATATTACTTTTTGCATGAAAAAATGAAATGATTTTTTTATTTGATGCATCATACAATGTACCAATTTATTCAAACACAAAAATATTTGTATGTGATCTATCTTTCTATCTATTTTCTATTTATTCTATCTATATATATATATATATATATATATATATATATATATATATATATATATATATATATATATATATATATTTGTTGTCTGTTTTAATTGTGTCCTGAAATGTAATTGCATGCTTTAATACTATTTTGGATCGAGTTACTGATTACAAAAAATCACATCCATTTAAAATTGTTTTCTAAAAATTAAAGAAAACCCATGAAGAGAACTGCCGGCAGCGAAAAAATCAAAATTAATATTCACCACTTCGCGTGTCAATTCGCCTCAATTGTTTTTTTTGCATTTCATTGGCCCAAAAGATTTGGCCTGTTTTCGTATCAGTATCAATTTTTTATAGAAAGAAACAAGCAAACAAACAAACAAACAAAAAAAAACTTTGTTTTTTTTTGTTGTTGTTGTTGCTTTGTTCCATTTTTTTCTTATATTTATTTCGATTTTTCTCTAAAAAAGGTTTTGAAGCCGTTCTTGATCAAGAAACCTCTTTCTAATAGTTGTATAACTCTCACACGAAAGAGTACGACGACGATCGAAATAAAAAAAATGACGACATTCCTGAATTATTTATATATATATATATATATGTTTTTTTCCTCGGTAATTTCTATCACTTTTATCGATTTTCATCTATTCATTAATATATGTTTGTGCTTCAAAATCTTAAATTAAACACAACTTAAAGTTTATTATTATTATCATTATTATTATTATTATTAGTAGTAGTAGTAGTAGTAGTAGTATTTTATTTTTATTTTATTTTTTTATTTTATTAGCCAACAACCAACAAACATTAGTTTCTTGAATTTATTTCCTTTTCGAGTGAGGGAAATATTTTTACCTGACCTCCACTTTTCATTGGTGCCTCGTTTTAGTTTTCTCCCCCCTTCCTACTCATAAATACAGAATGTTGTGTAATTTGCCAGTATCGATCTTTTTTTTTTTTTTTTTTTTTAAAAGATTGATTAGGAGGCTAATGTTATATTCAAACCAGTCTGCCTTCGATTTAATTTATTGGAAGCTTGGTTTTCTGTCGCTGAAATTTGGACCGACATGTTTTTATTCATTTTTAGTCAATTTTTTTTTCCTTTTCTTCTATCACTGTCTCTTTCACTTCGTCGAGGAACGTATGTGTTTACCCACCCAATTCTTTTCGAACCCACGCATGCAACACATTAAATATAATCACGCGCACAAACACGCACGGACACACACACATACACGTAAACACAAACACGCACGCACACACAAACTAATTTCGTTGCGACCGCATTAAACCATATATATATATATATATATATATATATATATATATTAGACTCTCCCGGCGAATTCAAGCAGATTAGTTCATAGGAAAATTGACAGCCCGACAACATCACATGAGATTTGATGTTAAACTGTGAAGATTTTGTGCAAAAAAAATCCACAAACTTTTTGAAGAAATTTAAGCACTACGTTCCACAGGGTCCCCAAACGGCCCACCGCAGGTTTTGAATTTAGAGTTCACACACACACACACACACACACACACACACACACGCACACACACATATATATATATATATATATATATATATATATATATTGTGCATATTTTAGTAGCATGTTTTCATTGAGGCGAGTTTCATTGAATAATTTAGAAACTTAGACAAGTTTTCTCTGTTTATTTTCAATATGATTTCTTCTTAAACTCATCTTCCGTATTCTGATTAACAGAACACACAGCAGAATCAGGCTAGCGATAGTGCGGGTTCGTTAAAGTCACTGGAACAAGGAACGCGATATTCATGCTCAGAATGTTATCAAAAAGAGCAATACAAATGCAGAAGAACGTGTACCTATGTTTCATACCCTACTGCAAATGTGTTCGCCAAATTACGCCACAATGATCTGCTGGAACTGCGCAGCAACTTTGATATATTCGGGAATGATAGAATAATCAAGACCCTATACTGGCAGCAAACGGTCTGCATGCGGACAGACAATGAGTTCATCCGATATCGAAAAAAAGAAAGGGATGTGAGGCAAGGGTGCATCTTTTCACCGGATTTAATATATACAGCGAGGCAATTCTAAGAGAACTGGAAATCCTATCTGGATTCATCATTAGCGGCCACAATCTTAATAACATAAGGTACGAAGATGGCACTTTCCGTCCTCTGTCAGAACACTTCCCAGATATTTAAATTTCCGCACATGTTTTAATTTTAGTGTTCCCGACCTGTAAATCGCATTTCAGGCTCATCCTTTTACTGATGACCACGCATTCTGTCTTCTTGTAGTTTATGCTTCGACCCTTCTTCTCACTCCCCCTCGCTATCTTCTGTAGGAGGTTTTGTAATTTCCTTTCCGTGTCTGCTATCAGCACTGTGTCATCATGCGTACCTTTTTGAATCTAGCATAAACTGAATTGGTGTCTATCTTTCTGACTCCATTATTAAGTGGGCTTACGTCTACCATTCTGATTCCAGAATAAACTGAAATTCTGTCTTCACTTTTGACTCTAGCATGATCTGAACTTTTGTCAACATTGTCGACTCTAGCATTAAGTGGATTTATGTTTACCTTTTTTGACTCTAGCATGAATTGAACTCATGTCTACCGTTTTGACTTTAGCATAAACTGAATGGGTCCTATATACCCTGCTTTTGTTACATATAAGTGTATTAAGAAAAGATGGCCTTTCCCGCCTTAGTCTCACTTTCTTTCTTTTTTTACTGTAGTAAAAGCGGAATCAATATCTGGCTTATATCAGAGGGTATCCCCCAGACGAGGCTTTCCCGAAGAACAGAGTCTCGTCTCGGGAAATTGACTCCACTTTTACGTGGTCTATAGGGACTTTTTGCCCAAGCTTACGGGCTCGGATACCCCACTTTAAAACTCGGCTTTGTGCCTCATCTTTCTGCGTGGGATAGCGGGTAAATAATATTTACTCTGGGTACGGTATACTTACCTGGCACATGTCAGAGGGTATCCCTAGGACGAGTCTCTACCAAAGGGCAGAGTCTCATCTCGGGAAATAGACTCCGTTTTTACGTGGTCTATAGGGAATTTTTGCCCGAGCTTACGGGCTCGGATACCCCACTTCAATACTCGGCCTTGTGCCATATCTTTATGCCTGGGACGGCGGGTAAATAAATAATTATATCTCCCTCTGTCTTGTTTTCCATTACTTTATCGCTAGTCAACTTAGTAAGATTACTAAGGCACAAGGCCAATAACTAATTGAAGATCTAATTAATTTAAGTAATTATCTTTTTCGACTCTACTAACCGCTAATTTCACATGTTGATTGCCAGATTTGAATTACAACATCTGACATCATACGCCGACATAATAAGACTCAATTTAGGCAATATTTTTTAATGAGTTTATTTATAGCTTTAAACTGAAATCCTAATATTTTTTTCGCACTAAAACTATCATTGCGAATAAATTCGTTGTTGGCGCCCGCAGATGTAATGTATCATTTGTTGATTTATCTTTTACGGTTTAAAATTTTTTGGAGAATTTTTACGTGTTATCAACCTATTGCGGAATTTTTACGGTTTATGGACCTTTTGAAGAATTTTTACAGTTATCAACCTGTTGGAGAATTTTTACGGTTTATCAACATTTTGGTGATTTTTTACGATTTATGAAATTTTTGAAGAATTTTTACGGTTTATCAACCTATTGCGGAATTTTTACGATTTATGAACCTTTTGAAGAATTTTTACGGTTTATCAACTTTTTGGAGAATCTTTACGGTTTATCAACATTTTGGGGAATTTTTACGGTTTATCAACTTTTTGGAGAATCTTTACGGTTTATCAACATTTTGGGAAATTTTTACGGTTTATCAACCTATTGCGGAAGTTTTACGATTTATCAAACATTTGAAAAATTGTTACGGTTTTATGAACTTATTACGGAACTTTTACGATTTATCAACATTTTGAAGAATTTTACGGTTTATCAACCTATTGGAGAATTTTCACGGTTTATCAACCTATTTCAGATTTTTTTTCTTGAGATAATAATGATTATTTTGTTGGATAAGAATTTCTGACACATAATCGTGAGGAAATGAAGTGAATTCATATCTTTCCCGTAGGGTTTTGCGCATAAGCGAATATTTCCAATTCGTTATTTATTACACCACCTGCTAAACCAAGATTACAGTGGCTGGTATTCTCAAGCGAAGACTCATCTAGATATTGACCAGGCTCGACGATGCTTAACTTCGGTGATTATACGAGAACCAGTGTGTCAACGCTATACCGGGTACGATGGATACATTGGGTCTTCTTTTTCTATATGCTTTATACCTTCAGGACTTTGGTGATCATAAAATGTGAATTAAGTTTAAGCGTCTAATGATTTTTTTTTTTTTCTTTCAGATTTAACAACTTAAATCTTAGGCAATTTCAACCATGGAAAGATTAATAATCAAACAAGGTTATCGAAGCCTATTACGAAAATGGACGTTCAAACAGAAATGCAATGAGAAGTTCCCAGGTTGCATCATCTCTCGAAACAGCGAAGTCAATTGGCCACCACGATCGTGCGACTTGACGCCTTTAGATTTCTTCCTTTGGGGAAAATCTCAAAAAGTAAGGTCTATGCCAACAAGCCAACAAAAATTCAACAGCTGAAGGATGAGATAATAAAGGCATATTGGTGAGATCGAGGAGCAACTATGCAGAGACGTCATCAAAAAAACTTTGACCATCGAGTGGAGGTGTTTCCATTTTTTATTAAGCCTTAGCGGACATTTGGGCGATTATTTTTTCACACATAATTGTCATGAATTAAATAACATAATCCAACAGAGAAATAAATAAATGTTTACCAATAACACTGATTTATTTACTGCTGACTTTGATCCGTTTTAATGAAACACCCCTTTTCTCTTCATAAATGTTGTATTTATGTTATCTCTCCTAAATCCTGTTCCGTTTTCAATTTACTCGAACTCGTTCTTCTTCTGCTTTTATGTTCCATGTCCCTTAAGGACGTTGGCGATCATGTCTCTCCACAATTTCCGGTCATTTGTATCACCTAATAATCCTGTTCCAAAATTTATTTATTCAAGCATTTCAATATTTTTTTGTTGTTGTTTACCTTTGTCCCATTTGCCTTCAATGTTTGCTGTGAGTATCAATTTTTCCAAGCCCACTATTTCCTCATTGAGTTTCCATTTGCGGTGGGCTTAAACCTAATGAAAATGCAAGGACGAAAAAATTCGTTGTTGGCACGAGATAACTCGTCGTCGACACTATAATAAAAACTGCCAAACATCTCGTCTTTGGCACTTAATGTTCTAAAGTTATTCGCGTTGGCTTCAAGATTACAAATCTTACCTGTAACGGATTTAAACTCAGGTTCACGATTACTGGCGTAGATGTAATTTAAAAAAAATTGAAATATTCCTTTCACAATTCTTCAGAAATTTTTTCAAATTAACTTATTTTGGGTACTTCATATGTTGATTAATTTGTTGATTGTTGACGAACCAACCTTTCAACGTTAGGACTTAAGCCTCACAGAAATTTTTTCAGAGCATATATTACCTTCAAGTTTTAAACAGGAGGAAAAAATTTTTTTGGTTTGGTTTGGTTTGGTTTTTTTTCGTTTCAGTTTCATTTCCAAAATTCGTTTCGTTTTTTTTTTCGTTTGTTTTGATTTATCCCATAAGGACGTTATCAGTGGGTTATTTAATTTCTTCATTTTTTGTTTGCTATATAAAAAAATTTTTTTTAAAAATGCATAATTTGTAAATTTTTTTCCTTCAAAATCTATTTCTGTTTAACAACGTTTTTTCATCCTCAAAAATAAAAAATTCATGGTTGTATTGTATTTTATATTTTTGCTGGTAATATTTTTTTTTCAAAATGAATTTCTGGTAATATTTTTTTTTCAAAAAAAAATTTTGGTAATATTTTTTTTTTGTCAAATGAATTGCTATAATATTTTTTTCAAAATGAATTGTTGGTAATATTTTTTTTTTTAAAATGAATTGCTGGTAATATTTTTTTTTTCCAAAAATGAATTGCTGGTAATATTTTTTTTTCAAAAATGAATTGCTGGTAATATTTTTTTTTTCAAAAATGAATTGCTGGTAATATTTTTTTCAAAAATGTATTGCTGGTAATATTTTTTTTTTCCTTGAATTGAAAATGGTAATATTTTTTTTCAAAATGAATTGCTGGTAATATTTTTTTTTTTTTTCTTGTTGGTAATATTTTTTTCAAAAAATGAATTGGTTAAAATTTTTTATTTTTTTTCAAAAATGTATTGTTGTGAATATTTTTTTTTTAAAATGTTTTACTTGTTAATATTTTTTTTTTTTTTTCTTCCAATGTATTGCTGTTAATATTGTTTTTCAAAAATGTATTGTTGGTAATGTTTTTTAATTTTTTTTTCAAAAATGTATTGCTGAAAATATTTGTTTATTTTTTTCAAAAAATGTATTGCTGGTAATATTTTTTATTTTTATTTTTCAAACATATATTGCTGGTAATATTTTTTAATTTCTTTTTCAAAAAATCTTATTTCTTTTTAATATTTTTTTTTTTCCTTAAATTGTTTTATTCCTGGTAATATTTTTTTTTTAAATGTATTGTTGGTAATGTTTTTTTTTTAATTTATTTCAAAAATGTATTGTTTGTAATATTTTTTTTTCAAAAATGTATTGCTGTAATATATATATATATATTTTCAAAAATGTATTGCTGGTAATTTTTATTTTTTTTTTGTCAAAAATGTATTGCTGGTATTTCTTTTTTCAAAAATGTATTGCTGGTAATATTTTTTATTTTTATTTTTCAAAAAATATATTGCTGGTAATATTTTTTAATTTCTTTCCAAAAATATCTTGCTTGTAATAGTTTTTTTAATTTTTTTTTCAAAAATGTAATGCTGGTAATATTTTTAATTTTTTTTTCAAAAATGTATTGTGGTAATATTTTTTTTTTAAAATTTATTAGCGATCATGCCCTATTTTTTTTACCAAAATGTCCTTAAAAATATTTAAAAAAATTTTTTTAAATGTACTGCTGGTAATAATTTTTTACTTTAATAATGTATTGCTCGTAATAATTTTTTTTTAAAGTATTTATTTTTACACTTTCAAAGTGTTTTGACTCCAGTTGGCGGGTTAACTATTTGCCCTTAGCGGGTGGACCGTAACAGGTGCTACCACACCGGGTCAGGGTGGACTTAGGAACACAAGCAATTAAGAGGTGGTTCTATTCTTTTTAAAACCTTCCGAACAGAGCCCTTGCTGCCGGCTGTAGTTTATCGTTCATACCTGAGGACATTCTTTAAAAAATCGTTAAAATTCTTTAATTTTTACATCAAAATCAAAACTGATGTTCAAAAATTGATATCTATATCTATATATTTCACACTGGTTGAGATTATAGAACTCAAATATGAAAATAAAATGTTATAATAATATACACTAACAAAAGTTCGAATAAGTTTTCAATAGGTTTTTTATTCCGTTGTAAACACACGTGACCTTCACAATTATGGATCTATACCCTCACTAAATATAATAATGGTCTATCAACGTTTTTACAAGTTGTCCTTTCTAAACCTTGTTAAAATCTTCTGTATATTGTGTTCTTTCAGGTCGTTTTCGATCATGGCTCTCCACATTTTCCGGTCTTTTGTATCTCTTAATAAATGTTGTCTTTATGTTATCTCTCCTAAATCCTGTTCCGTTTTCCATTTACACAAGCTGGTTCTTCTTCTGCTTTTATGTTCCATGTCCCTTCAGGACGTTGGCGATCATGGCTCTCCACATTTTCCGGTCTTTTGTATCTCTTAATAAATGTTGTCTTTATGTTATCTCTTCTAAACCTTGTTCCGCCATCCATTTATTCAAGATCGTTTTTCTTCTTTTATGTTCCATGTCCCTTCAGGACGTTTTGATCATGGCTCTTCACAATTTCCGTCCTTGTCCTTTGTAGCTCTTAATAAATTTTTGTCTTTTTAAACTCTCCTAAACCTTGTTTTTTTCCATTTATATCAAATTTTTCTTTCGTTTCTGTCCCGTGTCCCTTCAGGACGTTAGTGATCATGGCCCTTCACAATTTCCCGATCCATTGTAGCTCTTAATAAATTTTTCTTTTTTTAACTCTCTTCAAACCTTTTTTTCGCCATCCATTTATTCAAGCTCATTTTTCTTCTTTCTTGTCCGTGTCCCTTCAGGACGTTTTGATCATGGCTCTCCACAATTTCCGTCCTTTTTGTAGCTCTTAATAAATTTTGGATTTTTTAAATCTTCTAAACCTTGTTCCGTTTTATCCATTTAATCAAGATCGTTTTTTCCTTCTTCTTTTATGTTCCATGTCCCTTCAGGACGTTAGCGATCATGGCTCTCCACAATTTCCTGTCCTTTGTAACTCTTAATAAATTTTGTTTTTTTTTATCTCTCCTAAACCTTGTTCCGCCATCCATTTATTCAAGATCATTCTTCTTTTTTTGTGTTCCATGTCCTGTCCCTTCAAAACGTTAGCGATCATGACCATTTCCACAATTTCCTGTCCTTTGTAGCTCTTAATAAATTTTTTTTTTTTAAACTCTTTGTAAATCTTAAACCTTGTTCCGCCATCCATTTATTCAAGATCTTTTTTTTCTTCTTCTTTCCCTTCAGGACGTTAGCCCATGTCCCTTCAGGACGTTCTTAATAAATTTTTAAATTTTTTTAACTCTCCACAAACCTTTTCCGCCCATTTATTCAAGATTTGTCTTCTTCTTGTCCCGTGTCCCTAAACGTTGTCTTTTGGCCTCTCTGCTCTCCTAAATCCTAATAATTTTTTTTTTTTTGTTAAACTCTAAACCTTATTTTGCCATCTCATTTATTCTTTTTCATTCCGTTCTATGTGCCGTGTCCCTTCAGGACGTTAGCGATCATGGCTCTCCACAATTTCCCGTCATTTGTAGCTCTTAATAAATTTTGTCTTTTTTTAAACTCTCCTAAACCTTGTTCCGCCATCCATTTATTCAAGATCGTTTTTTCTTCTTCTTTTGTGCCGTGTCCCTTCAGGACGTTAGCGATCATGGCTCTTCACAATTTCCTGTCCATTTGTAGCTCTTAATAAATTTTAACTTTTTTTTTTCTCTCTAAACCTTGTTCCGCCATCCATTTATTCAAGCTCATTTTTTTTTCTATGTCCCGTGTCCCTTCAGGACGTTAGCGATCATGGCTCTCCACAATTTCCTGTCCATTGTGGCTCTTAATAATTTTTTTTTTTTGTTAAACTTTGTTCCTATCCATTTTGTTTTTTTTTATCTCTCTATTCCCAACTTCTATGTGCCGTGTCCCTTCAGGACGTTCCGATCATGGCTTTTTCAAGTCTTCATTTCCTGTCCATTGTGGCCTTAATAAATGTTATTTTCTGTTTTTGTTAACTTCTCTAAACCTTGTTTTTTTAAATCCGCTTTCCATTTATTCATGTCTTCCTGTCCCGTGTCCCTTCAGGACGTTAGCGATCATGGCTCTCCACAATTTCCCGTCCTTTGTAGCTCTTAATAAATTTTTGTCTTTTTTTTATTCTCCTAAACCTTGTTCCGCCATCCATTTATTCAAAGCTCATTTTTCTTCTTTATGTGCCGTGTCCCTTCAGGACGTTAGCGATCATGGCTCTCCACAATTTCCTGTCCATTGTGGCTCTTAATAAATTTTGTTTTTTTTTAACTCTCCTAAACCTTATTCCGCTATCCATTTATTCAAGATCGTTTCATTTTTTTCTTCTTCAGTGCCGTGTCCCTTCAGGACGTTAGCGATCGTTTTTATGACCTCTCCACAATTTCCAATCCTTTGTGGCTCTTAATAAATGTTTTCCCGTCTTTTTGTTTTTTTCTCTCTCCTAAACCTTGTTCCGCCATCCATTTATTCAAGATCATTTTTCTTCTTCTTCTATGTCCCGTGTCCCTTCAGGACGTTGGCGATCATGGCTCTCCACAATTTCCTGTCCATTTGTAGCTCTTAATAAATTTTAACTTTTTTTTAACTCTCTCCTAAACCTTGTTCCGCCATCCATTTAATCAAGATCATTTCTTCTTCTTCTATGTGCCGTGTCCCTTCAGGACGTTAGCGATCATGGCTCTCCACAATTTCCTGTCCATTTGTAGCTCTTAATAAATTTTTTTTTTTTTAAACTCTCCTAAACCTTGTTCCGCCATCCATTTATTCAAGATCATTTTTTCTTCTTTTCTATGTCCCATGTCCCTTCAGGACGTTAGCGATCATGGCTCTCCACAATTTCCTGTCCATTGTAGCTCTTAATAAATTTTTGTCTTTTTTTTTTCTCTCCTAAACCTTGTTCCGCCATCCATTTATTCAAGCTCATTTTTTTCTTCTTCTTTATGTTCCGTGTCCCTTCAGGACGTTAGCGATCATGGCTCTCCACAATTTCCTGTCCTTTGTAGCTCTTAATAAATTTTGTCTTTTTTTGTTAACTCTCCTAAACCTTGTTCCGCCATCCATTTATTCAAGCTCATTTTTTCTTCTTCTATGTGCCGTGTCCCTTCAGGACGTTAGCGATCATGGCTCTCCACAATTTCCTCCTCCATTGTAGCTCTTAATAAATTTTGTCTTTTTTTTAACTCTTTCTAAACCTTGTTTTTTTCCATCCATTTAATACTCGTTTTTCTTCTTCTTCTATGCGCCGTGTCCCTTCAGGACGTTAGCGATCATGGCTTACCACAATTTCCTGTCCTTTGTAGCTCTTAATAAATTTTTGTCTTTTTTTAAATCTCTCCTAAACCTTATTCCGCCATCCATTTATTTCCATTTATTCATTTTTCTTCTTCTATGTCCCGTGTCCCTTCAGGACGTTAGTGATCATGGCTCTCCACAATTTCCTGTCCTTTGTAGCTCTTAATAAATTTTGTTTTTTTTTTAACTCTTCTAAACCTTGTTCCGCCATCCATTTATTTAATGATCGTTTTTCTTCTTCTTCTATGTGACCGTGTCCCTTCAGGAGGACGTTAGCGATCATGGCTCTCCACAATTTCCTGTCCTTTGTAGCTCTTAATAAATTTTGTTTTTTTTTTTAAACTCTCCTAAACCTTGTTCCGCCATCCATTTATTCAAGCTCATTTTTCTTCTCCTTCTATGTGCCGTGTCCCTTCAGGACGTTAGCGATCATGGCTCTCCACAATTTCCTGTCCTTTGTAGCTCTTAATAAATTTTGTCTTTTTTTAAACTCTCCTAAACCTTGTTCCGCCATCCATTTAATCAAGATCATTCTTCTTCTTCTGTGTCCCGTGTCCCTTCAGGACGTTAGGTGATCATGGCTCTCCACAATTTCCTTCCATTGTGGCTCTTAATAAATTTTGTCTTTTTTTAATCTCTCCTAAACCTTGTTCCGCCATCCATTTAATTCAAACTCGTTTTCTTCTTCTTCTATGTCCCGTGTCCCTTCAGGACGTTATGATCATGGCTCTCCACAATTTCCTGTCCTTTGTGGCTCTTAATAAATTTTCTTTTTTTGTTAAATCTCCTAAACCTTGTTCCGCCATCCATTTAATCAAATCGTTTTTCTTCTTTTATGTCCCGTGTCCCTTCAGGACGTTAGGTGATCATGGCTCTCCACAATTTCCTGTCCTTTGTAGCTCTTAATAAATGTTTGTCTTTTTGTTAACTCTCCTAAACCTTGTTCCGCCATCCATTTATTCAAGCTCATTTTTTCTTCTTCTTTGTGTCCCGTGTCCCTTCAGGACGTTAAATAATCATGGCTCTCCACAATTTCCTGTCCATTGTGGCTCTTAATAAATTTTGTCTTTTTGTTAACTCTTCTAAACCTTGTTCCGCCATCCATTTATTCAAGCTCATTTTTCTTCTTCTTCTATGTGCCGTGTCCCTTCAGGACGTTAGTGATCATGGCTCTCCACAATTTCCTGTCCTTTTGTAGCTCTTAATAAATTTTCTTTTTTTTTTTCTCTCTAAACCTTGTTCCGCCATCCATTTATTCAAGCTCATTCTTCTTCCGCTTCTCTATGTCCCCTGTCCCTTCAGGACGTTAGCGATCATGGCTCTCCACAATTTCCCGTCCTTTGTAGCTCTTAATAAATTTTGTCTTTTTTTTAAACTCTCCTAAACCTTGTTCCGCCATCCATTTATTCAAGCTCATTTTTTCTTCTTTTTATGTCCCGTGTCCCTTCAGGACGTTAGCGATCATGGCTCTCCACAATTTCCCGTGTCCATTGTTTGGCTCTTAATAAATTTTGTCTTTTTTAAATCTCTCCTAAACCTTGTTCCGCCATCCATTTAATCAAGAAGCATTTTTCTTCTTCTTCTATGTGCCGTGTCCCTTCAGGACGTTAGTGATCATGGCTCTCCACAATTTCCTGTCCATTGTAGCTCTTAATAAATTTTTGTCTTTTTAAATCTCTCCTAAACCTTGTTCCGCCATCCATTTATTCAAGCTCATTTTTTCTTCTTCTATGTCCCGTGTCCCTTCAGGACGTTAGCGATCATGGCTCTCCACAATTTCCCTGTCCATTTGTAGCTCTTAATAAATTTTGTCTTTTTGTTAACTCTTCTAAACCTTGTTCCGCCATCCATTTATTCAAGATCATTCTTCTTCTTCTTTTATGTGCCGTGTCCCTTCAGGACGTTAGGTGATCATGGCTCTCCACAATTTCCCGTCCTTTGTAGCTCTTAATAAATTTTGTTTTTTGTTAACTCTCCTAAACCTTGTTCCGCCATCCATTTATTCAAGATCTTTTTCTTCTTTCTATGTGCCGTGTCCCTTCAGGACGTTAATGATCATGATCATGACTCTCCACAATTTCCCGTCCATTGTAGCTCTTAATAAATTTTTTTTTTTTTAAACTCTCCTAAACCTTGTTCCGCCATCCATTTATTCAAGATCGTTTTTCTTCTTTTTCTTTGTCCCGTGTCCCTTCAGGACGTTAGGTGATCATGGCTCTCCACAATTTCCCGTCCTTTTATAGCTCTTAATAAATTTTTTCTTCTTCTTTTTTTTAAACTCTCCTAAACCTTGTTCCGCCATCCATTTATTCAAGTTTTTTTTCCTTTTATCATTCTTTTTTTCTTTATGTCCCGTGTCCCTTCAGGACGTTAGTGATCATGACTCTTCACAATTTCCTTTCCTTTGTAGCTCTTAATAAATTTTTCTTTTTTTTTAAACTCTTCTAAACCTTTTCCGCCATCCATTTAATCAAACTCATTCTTCTTCTTATGTGCCCATGTCCCTTCAGGACGTTAGCGATCATGGCTCTCCACAATTTCCCGTCCTTTGTAGCTCTTAATAAATTTTTTTTTTTTTAACTCTTCTAAACCTTGTTCCGCCATCCATTTATTCAAATCGTTTTTCTTCTTCTTCTGTGTCCCCGTGTCCCTTCAGGACGTTAGTGATCATGGCTCTCCACAATTTCCTGTCCTTTGTAGCTCTTAATAAATAAATGTTTTTTTTTTTTCTCTCCTAAACCTTTCCCTTCAGTTTTGCCATCCATTTATTCAAACTCCTTTTTTTTTCTTTTTCTATGTTTTCCCATGTCCCTTCAGGACGTTAACGATCGATCATGGCTCTCCACAATTTCCTCCTTTGTTTTGGCTTTCTTAATAAATTTTTCTTTTTTTCTTGTTAACTCTCCTAAACCTTGTTCCGCCATCCATTTAATCAAGCTCATTTTCTTCTTCTTTGTTTTTCCGTGTCCCTTCAGGACGTTAGTGATCATGGCTCTCCACAATTTCCCGTCCTTTGTAGCTCTTAATAATTTTTCGTTTTTGTTAAACTCTCCTAAACCTTGTTCCGCCATCCATTTATTCAAGATCATTTTTTCTTCTTTTATGTCCCGTGTCCCTTCAGGACGTTAGCGATCATGGCCTCTCCACAATTTCCTGTCCTTTGTGGCTCTTAATAAATTTTGTCTTTTTTTAACTCTCCTAAACCTTTGTTCCGCCATCCATTTATTCAAGCTCATTTTTTTCTTTCTTCTGTGTCCCGTCCCTTCAGGACGTTAGCGATCATGGCTCTCCACAATTTCCTGTCCATTGTGGCTCTTAATAAATTTTTTTTTTTTTTCTCTCTCCTAAACCTTGTTCCGCCATCCATTTATTCAAGCTCATTTTTCTTCCTTCTATGTCCCTGTGTCCCTTCAGGACGTTAGGCGATCATGGCTCTCCACAATTTCCCGTCCATTTTGGCTCTTAATAAATTTTGTTTTTTTTTTAATCTCTCTAAAACCTTGTTCCGCCATCCATTTATTCAAGCTCGTTTTTCTTCTTCTTCTATGTCCCGTGTCCCTTCAGGACGTTAGCGATCATGGCTCTCCACAATTTCCTGTCCTTTGTCTTTCTTAATAAATTTTGTCTTTTTTTTTAACTCTTCTAAACCTTGTTCCGCCATCCATTTATTCAAGATCATTTTTCTTCTTCTTCTATGTCCCGTGTCCCTTCAGGACGTTAGCGATCATGGCTCTCCACAATTTCCTGTCCTTTGTATAGTTAATAAATTTTTTTTTTTTTAAACTCTCCTAAACCTTGTTCCGCCATCCATTTATTCAAGCTCATTTTTCTTCCTTGTTCCATGTCCCCTTCAGGACGTTAGCGATCATGGCTCTCCACAATTTCCTGTCCTTTGTAGCTCTTAATAAATTTTGTCTTTTTGTTAAATCTTCTAAACCTTGTTCCGCCATCCATTTATTCAAGCTCATTTTTCTTCTTCTTTTTATGTCCCGTGTCCCTTCAGGACGTTAGCGATCATGGCTCTCCACAATTTCCTGTCCATTGTAGCTCTTAATAAATTTTTTTCTTTTTTTTAAACTCTCCTAAACCTTGTTCCGCCATCCATTTATTCAAGATCATTTTTCTTTCTTCTATGTCCCTCCGTGTCCCTTCAGGACGTTAGCGATCATGGCTCTCCACAATTTCCTGTCCTTTGTAGCTCTTAATAAATTTTTTTTTTTAAACTCTCCTAAACCTTGTTCCGCCATCCATTTATTCAAGCTCATTTTTTCTTCTTCTATGTGTCCCTGTCCCTTCAGGACGTTAGTGATCATGGCTCTCCACAATTTCCTGTCCTTTGTAGCTCTTAATAAATTTTTTCTTTTTTTTTTCTCTCCTAAACCTTGTTCCGCCATCCATTTATTCAAGCTCGTTTTTTCTTCTTCTTTATGTCCTGTGTCCTTCAGGACGTTAGCGATCATGGCTCTCCACAATTTCCCGTCCTTTGTAGCTCTTAATAAATTTTGTCTTTTTTTTAACTCTCCTAAACCTTGTTCCGCCATCCATTTAATCAAGATCATTTTTCTTCTTCTTTTGTCCCGTGTCCCTTCAGGACGTTAGCGATCATGGCCCTCCACAATTTCCTGTCCTTTTGTAGCTCTTAATAAATTTTAACTTTTTTTAACTCTCCTAAACCTTGTTTTGCCATCCATTTAATTCAAGATCATTTTTCTTCTTCTATGTCCCCATGTCCCTTCAGGACGTTAGTGATCATGGCTCTTCCACAATTTCCTGTCCTTTGTAGCTCTTAATAAATTTTCGTTTTTTTAACTCTCTCTAAACCTTGTTCCGCCATCCATTTAATCAAGATCATTTTTTTCTTCTTCTATGTTCCGTGTCCCTTCAGGACGTTAGCGATCATGGCCCTCCACAATTTCCCGTCCATTTGTAGCTCTTAATAAATTTTGTCTTTTTTAAACTCTCCTAAACCTTGTTCCGCCATCCATTTATTCAAGATCATTTTCTTCCGCTTCTATGTCCCGTGTCCCTTCAGGACGTTAGCGATCATGGCTCTCCACAATTTCCTGTCCTTTGTAGCTCTTAATAAAATTTGTCTTTTGTTAACTCTTCTAAACCTTGTTCCGCCATCCATTTATTCAAGATCGTTTTTTCTTCCGCTTTATGTCCCGTGTCCCTTCAGGACGTTAGCGATCATGGCTCTCCACAATTTCCCGTCCTTTGTATTCTTAATAAATTTTCTTTTTTTAACTCTCCTAAACCTTGTTTTGCCATCCATTTAATCAAGATCGTTTTCTTCTTCTTTTATGTTCCGTGTCCCTTCAGGACGTTAGGTGATCATGGCCCTCCACAATTTCCTGTCCTTTGTATTCTTAATAAATTTTAACTTTTTTTAACTCTCCTAAACCTTGTTCCGCCATCCATTTAATGATCTCATTTTTCTCCTCTTTTATGTTCCTGTGTCCCTTCAGGACGTTAGCGATCATGGCTCTCCACAATTTCCCGTCCCTTGTAGCTCTTAATAAATTTTTTTCTTTTTTTAACTCTCCTAAACCTTGTTCCGCTTTCCATTTATTCAAGATCGTTTTCTTCCGCTTTTATGTTCCGTGTCCCTTCAGGACGTTAAGATCGATCATTCCGTCCTCACATTTTCTCTTAATATCTTTTTTAAACTCTCTTTAATAAATCCATTTATTTTATGTTAAGTCTTCTTTTCTAAAAAATTCCGTTTTCCATTTACACAAATTTGTCCTGTCCATTTTTTTCTTTTTTTTGTAAACTCTCAAACCTTATTTGTCCCTTAATGGGACGTTGGAATCATGGCTAATACTTGGACTTCCTAAATCCTGTTCCGTTTTCCATTTACACAAGCTGGTTCTTCTTCTGCTTTTATGTTCCATGTCCCTTCAGGACGTTGGCGATCATGGCTCTCCACATTTTCCGGTCTTTTGTATCTCTTAATAAATGTTGTCTTTATGTTATCTCTCCTAAATCCTGTTCCGTTTTCCATTTACACAAAAATAAATTCTTCTGCTTTTATGTTCCATGTCCCTTCAGGACTTTTTAAATTTAATCATGGACTCTCCACATTTTCCGGTCTTTTGTATCTCTTAATAAATGTTGTCTTTATGTTATCTCTCCTAAATCCTGTTCCGTTTTCCATTTACACATGCTGGTTCTTCTTCTGCTTTTATGTTCCATGTCCCTTCAGGACGTTTGGCGATCATGGAATTCCACATTTTCCAATCTTTTTTTTAATTAAGTTAATAAATGTTGTTTTCTTTATATTATCTCTCCTAAATCCTGTTCCGTTTTCCATTTACATAATTCTTTTTTATTCTGCTTTTATGTTCAATCCCTTTTTTTTTGCAAAGAAATTGAAAAAAATTTTCATTCAAATGTATTTTAATAAATTAAATTTTTTTTTAATCTAAAAAAATTCAAAAAACCATTTACAAACTGGTTCTTCTTCTGCTTTTTTTGAATTCTTTTCACCAATTTCGTTGCTTTTGTTTCCACCTTTTTTGGCCCACTTTTTCATATGATTGAATTTTTCGGTCTTTTTTTTATTTTTGAAAAAAATTTTTCAAAATAAATTCAGATTTTCAATCACATTAGTAAATTTACTTTTTATTGGTATTTTCATAAATTTTCATTGTATGTGATAATATTTTTAAAATTTTAAAATTCAACTCTTTTTCGTGGCTGGTAACAGAAATTTCCGGAATACAAATTTTTTTTTTCTTTATGTTTATTAAATTTGTTCTAAACTCAATGATTTTGGCAAATCTTCTAAATGTATAACTAATTTTTGTGTATTTATTTTCCTTTAATGAAATATTAGGTATTATTTATTTTTCTTTTTTAAAACAAATGAAATTCTTTTTCCAAATGGTCTCCTTTTGATGTTTTTTGAATCATTTTATTCAACCATTTATTAAAAAATTTTGCTTTTATTAATAAAATATAAGGACGTCTTTTATATATTTAAAATAAACATTTGTAAATTTTTAATAAAGTAAATCTAATTTATCATTAAATAACATTTCTTCTTAAATTTTAATTTTGTTTTTTTGGACGTTTGATCAATCAAATAACATGGAAATTTTAATATATTGTTTTCCTTAAAACCAATGATGATTTTGGTTAGCCGAAAAAAATTCTCAAGAAAATAAAAATGTTAAAAAGTTTTTTAAATTATGAAGTAAAAATAAAATTTTAGACTAATGTTTTGTAATTCGTTTTTGTTCTTTTTTAGCCTTTCATTTTTTCAAATAAAAAGATCCCAAAACATGAACTGATTTTTATTCTCTTTTCCGTTTTAAAAAGTTCCGATTAAAATTGCTCAAAATTTCATTCCTTGGTTGAATAAACTAGTTCATTTGAATTAATCTTTTTATTTTTAGATGAATTATTTGATTATTTAATTTTATGCATCTTGAAATTCGACATTTTTCCTCGTTTACTGAAAATCGGCAATAATAATTTTTAAAATTTTGGAAATATTCGATTGAATAATACATTTTAAATTAAATAAAAAAACCTTTTTATTTGTAAAATTTTTTATTAAATAAAACAAAGTTTTTTAGAAAATCGTTTTTTCGATCATTTAAATATATGAAGAATACCAGAATATAAATTTTTATTTTGTTTATAAATATGGCTATATAGATGAAAATTTCCAAAATGTAAATAAATATTTTTTAAAATTTCATCTCAGAAATTTTTAAAAAGATATTGAAATGTTAAAAAATAAAAATAATATGAACAAAAAAAAAAAAAACAATTGTTTTTTTTTCTTGGTGGATGGTTAATTTTCCTCAAAATATTCCCCAAAAATTAATTCTGAATTTGAATAAAGACAAAAGGAAAATTTTATCTTTTTATTTGACGCATTTAACTTTTGATATTAATCAAAAGACACTTTTTGAAAAAAATCAATCAAATTAAATTTTGTATCTAACAAATTTGACGTTTATAATCTCGGTTTTGATATATATTTTTTTATAAACAGTTAACTATTTTGCATTTAAAATCAATTTTAAAATTAAATTTATCTCAGACTCAAAGTTTATTGACAAAAAACAATGTGAATAAAAAGAAAAATTTTATTTATATAAAAAATATTTTAAAGATATCCAAATTATTTTTTAAACATATTCTTTATTTGGTTAAATTTCTTGTTGATATCAATGTAGACACAAAATTTTGAATAAAACAAAAATAAAACTTAATTTAAATTTTGACGCGTTTAAATATATAATTAAATTTATAAATAAAAAAAATCGCACTAAAAATCAATGTGTTTTCATTTAATATTGATTAGCAATCTACGTTGCGTAAAGATAATTTTCGTGAATAACTTTTTTTAAACATGTTTAGATATCCAATTAAATGAGGAATTTTTTTGTTTTTAAATAAAAAAAATTCAAAAAGATTTATTTGTAAAAAACAATGAGAATTTTTTAAAAAAAGAAAAAAATAATGAAACTTTTTATATGAAATCCAAATTTATTTTTGATAGAATTTCATATAAAATAAACGATTTCTTCCAACTTCAAAAATCCATGTTACAGTCCAATGCTATTATTTAAATTCTTTTTTCGTTCGAAAATCAAAAATTATTTTTAGGCGATGCGTTTCCTTTTGATTTTTAAATAAAAGGCAATCGTTATCTCTTTTTGGAAAAATTCAAGTTGTTGGTTCCATTTAGATTTTTATCTCGAACCATCATGAAAATGAAATTATAAATTTTTACATTCAAATTTGTAAATCGTCGTTAATTTTTTTTCGGCAAACCGAAATAAATTTTGGCAACCACGATTTCGTTGTTGGTACGATTTTCTTACCAAATAATATTTTTCCGCCAAAAGAAGTTTTGGCTTGATTATTGCTAAAATATTTTGTTGCTTTCTTTACTAATCTTTAAAAATCATTCTTTAAAAATCAAATTCTAACTGATTACTGGCATTCCTGCAAAGGAAAATGAAAACTTCTAAATGATTATTTTTCTAAGACAAAAGGTTTTTGGCGTAAAACTCTTTCCGCATACATGTTTTAAAGAGAAATTTAATCTCTTTCCGCGTTCAATCCTGGAAGGATCGCCTCAATGATTTTGTTTTTTAGAGAGAATTCAATTGTAGAGCCAGATTTATTTAAATAGGTTTAGATAAGGTCACCCGAAATTTCTAAAGAAAATCTACCCTTTAAATAAACTTATTTTAGATTAAAATGCTAAATACCAGGTGGCGGATGGGGTGGCCGGATATCTTTTTTTGAGTTGTTCGCGGAACAGAGATATTTGTTGGCCTTTCTGAGAGTATTTTTGTAAACGCGTTTTGGCAAATGTGCTAACCTTGCCCATTAGGGCTTATATAAATATGGGATCATAGGGATTTTTTCTTCAAAAAAAAAAAAAAGTCAAAAAAAAGAAAAAAAAAAGAATTGAGAGAAATCTGAATTGATTGTAAATTAAAAAAAAATTAAAAAAGTTTATAGAAATATAAATTAAATCAAAAGACTAACGGACGGAGAGAGCGTATCTACTGAAAAATAGTATTAATAAATTTGCTGTCATTCAGTGAAGAGAACACTTCAAGGCAAAGTGAAACAAAATCGACAAAAGCCAAGAGTTTGAAACAATATGAAGTTTGAAAAAAATTAGAAACATAAACACGGCCGTATAATGATGATGAAAAGAAGCTCCGGTTATAAACGATCAATCATGAATTTTGAAACAAAACGAATAATTCCGTTATTATTTACTTTTTTTTTTTATTTTTCCAATGAAACATGACCCAGTGCACATGTTAGTACTTCGTATGTCCATTCCACGAAGTCGTTCCTTGCAGATTGACCACAGATTCTCGATTGGATTTAAATCAGGAGAGTTTCCGGGCCAGTCTATAGTACTTTGATTTGCTCACTGGTAAGGCTTGCCAGTGTTCGTCGTGCAGCGTTACAATTTTCGTACGCTTCCTTGGAGTAACGTCCATCGCAGACAATGGCCGTAGGACAACTAATCGACAGTCGAGACAATAGTGTCTGGGCGTGATAAAAATCTGATGCAATCATGGATGACGCAATATTTTTCAAGGCCAAACAAATTTCATCATACACTCCGAAAATAGATTCATATTACTGCACACAACTGCAAATGACCTAATCTGAGGTAAAAATAGAAATCGATTAAACCCTGTCAGTCCAGGGGGTCTAAAACTGACCGTATGGTGAAAGAAAAGGAAACTAAAGCAATTGTTTTTTTTTAATTTGCACAAGGGTATATGTTATTTGAATTTTTTAATTATAAGATAAATACAAAAAAACTATAAATTAAATATTTTAAAATTTTCATTTTTTTGATTATTGGTTTGACCTAATCAAAACAAACTGAAAATAAATTAACCAATTTTTTTTCGATTACATTTCATAAAATAACAAAATTTAGTCAGTCTTCTTAAAAAGTTTTTATATGAACTCAAATAGAAAATAAACATAAATTTTTGAATTTTTAAAAAAAAATAATTCAAAAAAAATGGCTGAGACAACTATTTTTTTTTTTTAAGGTGTAAAAATTAAATGACAGTTTACTAATGGAAATGTTTTTCAATTGTTAACCAATTTTTTATTTCAAAATTATTTATAAAATTAAATATTGAGGTTCAAACATTAACTTGAATACAAATTATTTAAAAAAAAAATATGCTTTTTAATAAATAAATTTTATCTTTTTCATTTAAATTGTTTTTTTTTTAAATAGTTGGTTATTTTGGTTTTAAATAAATTTAATTTAAAATTTTGAAAAATAAATTGTAAAATAATGAATATTTATCATTTTTATTTTTTCTACGTATCCTAAAATTTGCTGAAGTATTTGTTTTTTTTAAAACGAAATTTCTTATTAAAAAATTTGGTTTCGATCGGTATATTAATAATAATATTTTTAGAACTTGACATTTTTATATTTTTTTTTATAGATAGATAAATAAAATGATTTTTTAAAATCCAATTAATGATAATTTAAAAAATTTTTAGCCAATTTTCGTTTTCTTAAAGATGAATTAGAATATCAGAATCACCTTTATTTTGTTATTTATTTAATTTTTTAGTATGCTGTTTTGTAAATTTTACTTTTCGATTATTATTATTATATTTCTAATCAAAGTTAATTTTTTTTTCGTTTTCATTTTAAATTCCTGAACCTGATTAATTTCCTTTGTGAAATGGATCATTCCAATCATCATAATCATTTTATTTCTTTCATTTTTCTTCAAAAATCTTCATATTTCATTTCATATTATGGCATTATTATTATTATTATTATTGATTTTTAATACATTTGGTAAAAAAAGGTTTCTTCTCCTTTCCCCCTTAAAATTTGTTCATAATCATCATCATTTAATGAATCATTGAAATCTTCATCAAAATTCTTCTTCTTTTCTTTTTTTAAATTTTATTATTAAAATTAAAATATCTAAATAAATCAAAATAATTTCTTTTAATTTTCTTATCTTCCTTTTTGATTTTTTTATCATTAATAAATTTTTATAATTTATTTATTATTATTAATATTATTTCATTTTTTTTTTAATTTTCATTTTAGAATTTGAATGCATCAGGTCATTTTTTGATCAGGGAAATTAAATAAATAAAATTTGATTTCTCTTTTGTATTTTTTATTCAAAAAAAAAAAAAAAAATTTTAAAAATAAAAATATATTTTCATTTTTTTTGTATCTCCTTGACCTATAAATGGACATTCAAAAATCCTTTTAATTAAAAATTTGATAATCACCTTTCCAACAGTCCTTTTTTGCTTAAAATTTAACAGGGATTGTGGAATTGGTTCCCATTTTTTTTTTTTTTTCGAAAATGTTTTCAATATTTTACAAAAGTTTTTCTTAAACTTTTTCAATATCTTTAAATTCAATTGGGGTAAAAAAATATTAAAATTTTTGTTTCAAATTATTGCAATTTTTTGTTTTCTTTTTTCTAAAAAAAATTTTAAGATAAAATTGATTTTATTGTTTCCAAAATAAAAAATAATTTAAAAATTAAAATATTTAATACCCAATACAGGTCCCCATTTTATAATAAGTTTAAACATCATTTGTGATCTTGGTGAGGGTTTAAAATTTTCCTTTATTTTTTATTTTAGATAAAAAATAATTTTTTTCCATTTTAATATTAATGGCCTTTTGTCATGCCGGGTTTTATATTCAGTGGTGCCAATTTTTAACTCAAAAAAAATACATTTAAATTTTTTTTAAAAATTTATGTTTTTTTATTTTTTGGACTTTTTTTTTTTTCATTATTCTTAAAGAATTTGAATAATTTCAATTTTTCATTTCAAATTTCATCAATAAACCATCTTTACATTTATATTTTTTTTTAAATCAATTGTTCTTTATTCTTCATTTTTATTTAAAATTTTTTTTCTATTTTTTTTTTTTGCAATCTAATTTTCAATTTCTTCCTATTATCTCATTTAAAAGATAATTAATATTTCAAATCTTAAAATTTTATTATTTTTGTATTATTATTATTAACATTATTATTATAAAAAATAACACCAAATTCTGTTTTTCATTGACTTTAAAGATTTCAATTTTTTTTGAATAAAAATTTATTATCATTATTATTAATAACTCGAAATTATTATTTTCATTTTTTTTTTTTTCAATTTTTCATTTTTAGAAAATTGATTTCTTTCATACAATGGTCCCAGAGAGACAAAAATTTTGAAATAAATCATTTTAATTTTTTAAAAATTTTAAAAAAAAAAAAAAAAAATAAAAAGATTAAATAATTAAATTACCTTTTAAGGTTTTTTACTTTTTATTTTTCATTTTCTGTAAAATTTAAATTTTTTGTCAAAAATATTTTACAAAATTTTTAGTATTATTGGAATCTATTTCAATAAATTCCTTTGGAGGTCAATTTTTTTTAAATTTTTGTTGATTTATTCCTATATGTTGTTTTTTCTTGAATTCTATTTCAATCAATTCCTTTTATTATTTATTATTATTATTATTATTATTTTTATTTTAGTATCTTTTTTGTTTTGAAAAATTTTAATTCCTAAATTTTCCCCAAATCTTCTTTGTTTTTCGTAAATCAAAAAAATTTTTTTTTTTTTGCTTAAAATAATTATTAAGATTATTATTAAATTTAAAATTATTTATTATTAATATTTTCCCTTTAAGAATCAGCTAACTCTAAATATTCTAATTCAAAAAAAAATTCCTTTTCCTTTTTATTTATTATTATTCATTTTTTTTTTATTGGGAATTTATTATTGTCCTTTCTTTCTGAAAATAATGATGTTTAAAAAAATAAACGTCAAAATAATTTTTTTCTTCTTTTTTTTTTTTTTTATTTATTTTTTTTTAATTTTTTTTTGTTTAAAAATTGTTGTTGTATGTTCTTTTTTTTTTTTTCTTTTTTTATAAATTATTTTCATTTTATTATTGTTTTTATTTTTCAAAAATTTTATTTTTCCCCTTTTTCATCATATCTAAATTTTTTAAATTTTTTTTTTTCATTTGAATTTTTTTTTCAAACAATTTTCTTTTCTTAGTCTCTTTTCTTTTTTGAAATTTTTTTCAAGTCTTCAATTTTCCTTTTTCCTCACTTTCAAAAAAATTTATTTATCCTTTTTCTAAATAAATAGAAGTTCTCTCTTTCATTTTTATCTATTTTTTCTTTATTATTTGTATACCAAACCTCTTTTTTTTCATTAATTTAAATATTTACAATTCATAAATTTTTTTTTTTTCTGATTCTTTCTTTTTTTCTTTCTTTCTTTTTTTTCATATTATAAAGTCTCCAGCAGCCTGTTTAAAGGCACATTTTAAGAACTGTAAAAAACTTTTTCGATTTAATTTCATTCAAGTTTTTTGCATGGTTGTTTATTTTTGTAATTTTTAAATTTAATTCATGCTGAAGATGAAATGATATTCTTTTTTTATATTCAATCCTCCGACATTCAAAATTGCGAAAAGTTTTAATGAGAAATTCTTTTTTCATTTTTTTAATTTTTTTTCTATAGGAAGTAAAAAAAAAAAACATTTTTAATTTTTATTCATCTGAGGAGGATAATGTGAATTTTAATTTTAACGAAAGGGGCTTTATATTTAAAAAAAATAAAAGAAAATGTTTCTTTAAAATATGAAAATTATGAAAAAAATTTTTCTATAAAAAATTGTTTCTTGAAAATGTTCCCAAAATTTTTTTGAGAAGTTTTTATAGTTATTTTATATAAACAGCCATTTAATCTTTTTGATATATTAGAAACCCAAGGATAACATAAAGAAAAAAAAGTTAAAAACAAAAAAAAAAGGTTTAAGCCAAATTTTTCAGAATTAAGAAGTTTATTCATTTTTATGTTTAACAGAAAGGAAAGGTCTTTTTTAAAGTAATTTTTTCAAAAATTTAAATGAATTGCCAAAAAAAAGAAAGAATTTTAGAAAAAAAATTCAAAATCTAAAAAAATTAAACAATATGAGTAAAGAAGAAGAAAGAAAAAAAAGAAGAAAAATAAATAGAAAAATAAAAAGAAAAAAAAAAAAAAATTTCAGGATTAAAGAGAAAAAAAAAAGAATGGCAAAAAAAATTATGAAAAAAAAAAAGAAGAAGAAGAAGAAGAAGAAAAAAAAAAAAAAGAAAAATTTTAAAAGAAAAAAAGAAAAAAGGAAAAAAAAAGAAAAGAAATTTTGATAAAAATTTTTAAAAAAAAAATTAAAAGAAATAGAATAAGTAAAAAGAAGAAGAAGAAGAAGAAGAAGAAGAAGAAGAAGAAGAAGAAAAGAAATAAAAAAAAAAAAAAAAAATTAATTTTATTTTTTAAAAAAGATAAAAAAAAACAATTAAGAAGAGGAAAAAAAAAAAATTTCTTTAAGAAAGAAAAGAAAGGATTAAAGAAAAGAAGAAAGAAAAAAGAATACTAAATAGCAAATAGAATATCAGCAAAGAAGAGGACGAAGAAGAAGAAAAAAAAAGAAGAAGAAGAAGAAGAAGAAGAAATAGAGAAAGAAAAAATGAATAGAGGCAGAAGAAGAAAAAAGGAGAGTAAAGAGAAGATAAGGATTAAAGAGAAGAAGAAAGAAAAAGAATAAACAGTAAATAGAATATGAGTAAAGAAGAAGAAATAGAGGGAGAAGAAGAAAAAAAAGAGAATATAGAGAAGATGAGGATTAAGGAGAAGATGTAGAAAGAAAAAGAACATTAAAAACAAATAGAATATCAGTAAAGAAGAAGAAGAAGAAGAAGAACAAGAACAAGAACAAGAAAAAGAAGAAATAGAGAAAGAAAAAGAAGAAAAAATAGTGGAAGAAGATGAAAAAAAGATGAGTGAAGAGAAGAAGATAAGGATTAAAGAAAAGAAGAAAGAAAAGGAATATTAAACAACAAATAGAATATGAATAAAGAAGAATATATAGAGAAAGGAAAATATAAATAAAGTGAGAAGAAGAAACAAAGGAAGAGTAAAGAAAAGAAGATGGAGATTAAAGAAGAAAAATGTGGAAAATGGAAAGAAAAATGAAAAGCAAAGAGAAAGAGGAAACTAAAAATGGTGAAGACATAGTTAAAGAAATTTTAAAGAGAAGATGATTTAAGAAGAAGAAAAAGAAAAAAAATGAGTGAATGAAAATGAATTGAATAAAGAGTCAGCAAAAAGAAGAGGAAGGATTGAAAAGAGGAAAATGAAGAAGAAGAACAAGAAAAAGAAAATGAAGCAAGAAAATGAATAAAAATGAGGAAGACTAAAACAAGAAGAATAATGAAAAGAAAAAAAAGAAGCAAGAAAAAGAACGAGAAGAAGGGAGCTTAAGCAAAAAAAGAACAAAAATGAATGAAAAGAATAAAGAAAACGACACAAGAAAATGACAAAGGAAGAAAAAGAATAAAATGAAGAAGAACGACAAAAAGAAATCGAAGCAAGAAAAAGAATATAAAAGAATATAATGAAGCAAGAAGTAGAAGAAGAATGAAAAGGAAAAACGAAGCAAGAGACGAATGAAAAAGCCAGGGACTAAGCAAGAAGAAGGAAAAAAAAATGGAGAAGCTAATCAAAAAAGGAACACGAATCAAGAAAATGTATAAGGAAGAAGACTGAAGAAGAAAAGAATGAAAACTGAAAAGAAAAGGAAGAAAACGAATAAATTTGAGTAATAGTAAGTAAGAAGAAGACGAAAAAGAAGGAGAAGGAAAAGAAAAAGGAAAACAATGTAAGAAAAGCAATAAGAAAGAGGAAAACTAGGCAAGAATAAAAAGAGAACGAAAACGATGCAATAAGAAAGAAGAAAAATGAGGGAGACTAAACAAGAAGAAGAAGAAGAAGAAGAAGAAGAAGAAGAAGAAGAAGAAGAAGAAGAAGAAGAAGAAGAAGAAATGGTGGAATTCTGAGCCAGGAGAATGAATGAAAAGAAAAAGGAAAACAAAGTAAGAAAGAAGAATAAAAAGGACGAAGACTGAGCAAGAAGAAATAAGAAAATGGAAGAGAAGAAGATTAAAGAATTGATTTACGAAAAGAGAAATTAAAGCCAAGGTGGAAGAAGAAACAGTTAAAAGAATAGAAGAAGAATTAAAAGTAGTAACAAAACTAAGAAGAAAGGGTTTAAAGAAAGGAAGAAGTAAGCAGAATAAAATGAATGATATGCAAGAAGCAGACGAGAAGGGGAAAAGGAATGAGAAGCAAAATGGGTGACAGGAAGCAAAGAAGGAAGAAATAGAAATGTTGAAAGTGGAAAGGCAGAACCAAGATAGCAAGGTAAGAAAGAAGGACGGAAGAAAGAAATGAGGGTCAAAAGAAAGGAGTAAGGAAGGCGGGGTTGAAGGAAGGAATGAAAGAAGGAAGGCCAGAAGAAAAGGACGAACAAAAAGCGCCATGGAAGACGAAAGAATAAAGAGTGAAGAAATAAAGACAGAAAGAATTAAGGAAACAGGAAGGAAGGAAGGAAGGAAGGAAGGAAGGAAGGAAGGAAGGAAGGAAGGAAAATGTGGCAAGATGAAAGGGGGAAGAATAAAGAGGAAAGACAGGAAGTCTGACGGAAGGAAGGATCGAAGGAATATGTGTAGAACGTAGAGAACAAGGAGAGACAGGAAAGAGGAAAGAGGAAAAATAGGGAGACAAAACAAAGAAAGGAAAGAATGAAATAATGTACGAAATAAGAAATAAACGAATAGAATATGAAACACGAAAATAAAGCAAGAAAGAAAAAGATAGGCTGAAGGAAGGTAGGAAGGAAGGGAGTAGAGAAATAAGGTCGGAAGAAAGGGGAGAGGAAAAAGTGTCAGGAATGACGAAAAGAAAGAAAGTCTGAAGGAAGGAAGGAAGGAAGAAAGGAATGAAGGAAGGAAGGTGTTGTGGTGTCCTCCCTCTAAAGAGCCTATGTTGGACTCTTCCGCCTACTATAAGATTAGTAGGAGAGAAGGCCTTGGGTGATCAGTCGACCAGAATTGAGCAGAGAGGAACCCGGACGAGGCTTTGCCGAAGAGCAAAAAGATCGTCTGGGAAAATGAACAAGCCCTGAATCCGTTTAGGCAGCTTCAAATATATTTTTGGCCGAGCCTTCAGGCACGTAAACCCACGGTAAATTCGGCCTTGTATCCATATATCCCCGTGGTATAACGTGTTAAATATATCAATTAATCGACCAGAGTTCATCCGTAACTGTCGAACTCACTGCCTCGGGAGACAAGAATCATCATTTATTGCCGCAAATAAAAGATCATTTGTCCGGGGAGGTAACATTTTAGAAAAGCTTCTTGGCCCATTCCTGTGTCTCTCTTTTTGAAAATGTCTCGTTTTCGTCTACCATGTTGACGTTTATTTTCGATGTAATTCCTATCTCCTCATTCTGAAATAGTCGGTCAAGATATGTTTATCGATGGATACATTTATCTGATTGGCTCCAGCGGAAGGGCCAATGGCGACAGCGAAATCGAATCTTCAGAATGATACTGGTGACCTAACCGATAAGAATATAACCTACTAACCTAAACAAATGTATATATACGCTACTAGCAGCATGGCCCGGCGTTGCCCGTACTTGATTCAAAAAATCGTACGACTCATACAGCAATCTCTATCACTTGACTTAAAATATTTTTGCCCTTCCTTGCCTTTAAAAAAAAATTGTGCCCTTTTTAAGAAATTGATGTTGCTACATGCCTTTTTCTTTTTATCTCACACTGCGAATTTTTTCTAAGCTCTATACTAAAACATTAAATCTGTTACGAAAAAAGAACTAAACAAAATGAACACAAAACGATCAGCTTTAAAAGGACTCATAACTGGAAAAACCAAATGAAAACAGAATGTTAACAACAAATACTTTTTCACACCAAACCCAGTTCTACGGAATCAGAATCAACGTTGAGTTTAAGCAAGCGAATGAGCCAATTTAGAGTTTTTTGCCATAAAGATTTAAATTTTTTTTTCAATTGTGACGAATGCAGCTATCGATTTTTTTTTTTTGCATGCTAGGATGCTAGTTAACATTCGTGTCAGTCAGTTTTTGCTTTTTGTTCTCAATAACAGAATGTTCCTGCCTAATTTGTGGCACAGCGAGCTATTTTGCTTCTCACCTGGCCAGTATGAAAATGGCCGCAAATTACATGAAAACTGCGGTAATAATGAAGAAATCGATTATTTCTACTATCGATGGGAGTTGGGAAATGCAATGTCTTCTTGGTATTCTTGCTAATTTGGAGCATGTGCATGTAAATTTTGCACCCAAAATTAATTTGTCTTTTGTGGTTCCCTGCATTCATTTCACACACAGACACACACACAACACATCCTGCCTTTTATAGATAGAGATACCTATTCAATACCTAACCTACCTTAACATAAAACATACATACATAAATGCATACATAGAATACATGCATATAAATTTGCCTACATACCAAAACCAACTCAATTACAGCATACATACAAATAGAACCTATTATATACTGATATAATTCATTTTTTCTAAGTACTGACCTGGTCAAATCAACGCTGCACCGGTTCTCGTTCGATCACCGAAGTTTTTTTTATCGATTTGAGCCAGGTCAGTACTTAGATGGGGGACCGCTTTGGGAACACCTGGTACTGTAAGCCCCAAAGTCCAACCCTTACCTCACAGTCGGTGGGGGGGTGTAAACGTTAGTGTCAGAGCTATGCCGCCCGGAACTTCGTTCCTGGTAGGGCCACCCAAGGCGGACAGGTCTGACACACACACCGGCTAACAAGGGCTCTGGTGAAAATCCAAGGAGCGTCTGCATCGGTAACCGGCGGCTTCTGGTCGTTCCTGTCTCTGCGTCTGTGGGAACCCCGCGGCAAGCAAGAACGTTATCCGAGTAGGCCTGGGTACCCTACTTCTGTAATTTATCCCAAGAATCTTCTTCTCATAACAGGAAGAAGCCGGCTCAATCCGCCCAGGGTGAATGCCGCTTAGCAGATTAATGTTGACTGTAACGCATGGAGCCGGAAGTAAGATCACCTCTTAAATGTGATAAAGAAAGAAAAGATGGTTTAAAATCTGGAATATGCCGGCGGACTTTTGAAAGTATGGCCGATGAAAGTGACTGTCGTGCCAGCCGTTATCGGAGCACTAGGGCCAGTCTCAATGAGCACAGTTAAACGACTAGTGGAACTGGAAACTAGGGCAAGCTTTCGACCTTGCAGATGACAGTATTATTGAAAACAGCCGATAATCTAAGAATCATCCTTATCTTAATCACCATCATCATCATCGAAGCTGTTTCGACTCGAAGGCGCATTGCATCTCTCATCTTCAGCAAAGTTTACTCGTTTCCGAGCAAGGCCGTCGGCTCAAGCACATTGGTGTTTTCTGCAACACCTACAGAGCCCAAATATTGGTTATATTACAACGATGAGCGAATCTCAGTCATTTTTTTCCGAATGGGTTTTAACAGGGCAACATACTTAAATTCAGACGTCCATCTGCTCCAGGAAATTGTGGAGAGTCATGATCGCTCAAGTCTTCAAGAGACACGGCATATCGAAAAAGATAAAGGTTGCGTTGGCAGAAAATGCATTAGGAGAGATAGTAAAAAGAAACTTTATTAACAACTACAAAGGACAGGAAATTGTGGAGAGCCATGATCGCCAACGTCCTTAAAAAACACGGCACATAGAATGCATGTGCAAATGGTTGGCGGAACAGGGTTTAGCAGATAGCGCAAAAAGATAAAATTTACTAATACCTACAACAACAAAAAATTTGAAATAGTGTCAAGACACCAAACATCTTTTTAGCTAATTTGAGGGCGCTGAATCTGGAAATGACCTTATTTTTTCTTCATTAGCTACCATCTTTGCTGTAGAGAAATGCCTCATTTTTGCAAAAAATTCTTCGTTTGTTTTCTGTATATATGATATTGACTGATGGCAATATTTCTCAAAATAAAATTCTAGAAATCTCTCAATTCGTATTTAGACCAACAAATATTGGTCTGCTTGTTGAGAAATAGTATTTTTACAACAAAAATCAGACCGTAAGTCTTTATAAATAACACAATTGAATATACCAAGACCAACAAGTATTTTCATCAAATCATTTAATAAAATAACATCAGAAATAAAGCCTTCGTGAACATAACAACTGGTAAAAATGATCTCTTCCTTGATTGTCATGTTCAATGTTATTTAAGTCCCTTTTGATACTTTAGCAGTATCATGTACAATGGAACATATGCATTCAATTGAGATGTCTTTAGTTGGAGTTTCTTTCCAACTGTGAAAACAAAATGTTCTCAACGTGTTTGGTTTCCTACCGTAGTGAAGGAATAAAAGGGATGGGATAAATTTATGAATATAAAATAGAAGAATTTAAGGTTTCATTTTTGTGATGCCACATTAATTATAAGGTTTATTAAAGTTTATTACTGATAAAGTTTATCTGTTCATTTGAATTTTGGCAATACATTGGAAAAATTCGGTTCTTCTATTTTGATACAAAAACACCTTTTCTTTTTAAATAAAAATAGTTTATTTCAGGTGGCTGACATAAATAGCTCGGCTTAACTGAAAATTGACGGGTTTCTACGACATTTATTAACTGAATTTTGCGATCAGCCAAGATCGTAAATTGAGTTGATTTTGTTTTTTTTTGTTTTTTTTAAATGAGCAAGTTCTGTATAGCTAAAATGATAGACAACCATGAAAAAGGTTGCCCTATCAAAGCGAATGAAAAATGCTTGTAGACATGTACAGAGCGAGCGATTTCATACAATTTAATACCAATTTTGAAGAGATTCCATTTACTGGAAAAAATGTATAAAGCAGTGAATTGTGAGAGAGCCCCCTATTTTGCTCCACATGAAAATTCCAACTAATTCACTAACACGATGCCCCGTATCGTCGAAGGTCACTCCCTCCATACACAAGCGACTGAAATAATTCTTTGAATCATGGATTCAGCAGGAAATTCCCACAATGATATCTATTTCATGAGGATCTTCCAGAGAGGAAAAAGTTGAAATGCGATCTCTTCGAGCAAACCGCTTTTCAGACACCGTAAATTGCCAACGGTGACAGCAGTGACATCGTCGAAGGTGTAGGTTGCCCTATCAAAGCGAATGAAAAATGCTTGTAGACATGCACAGAGCGAGCGATTTCACACAATTTAATACCAATTTTTAAGAGATTCCATTTACTGGAAAAAATGTATAAAGCAGTGAATTGTGAGAGACACCCCAATTTTGGTCCGCATGAAAATTCCAACATTTCATAACACGATGCCCCGAGTCGTCGAAGGTCCCCTTTAAAATGCACAAGCGACTGAAATAATTCTTTGACTCATGGATTCAGCAGGAAATTCCCCACAATCTGATGTCTATTTCATGAGGATCCCCTAGAGAGGAAAAAGTTGATATGCGACCTCTTCGAGCAGACCACTTTTCGGACACCGTAAACTGCCAGTGGTCAACGCAGCGAGACAGTCGAAGCTGCACTTTGCCCAGTATAAGTGACTGAAAAATGCTTATTCGGAATCAGCACATTAGTAAAAAAAAAAAAACGTGTTTTATTTCTTGGCGCCAAAAATCGTGTTGACCAGTGAAATAGACGGGAAAATGAAAAGACGTGTTCGCCTACATCCTGGTGTGACACTGAACATAGACGACTCTATGTGAATGGTTGACAGAACAAAGTTTAGGAAAAGGACAAACTTACTAAGAGCTACAATGAATAAAAAATTTGTGGAGAGTCGTGATCGCCCAAACTCTGAAGAGACACAGAACATATAAGAGTACCCACGAGCTTGTATAAATGGTTCTCAGAAAAGGGCATATAAAAGACAGCAAAAACACAAAAATACCATAAAGAAAAGGAAAGTGTAGAGGACGATGAAGTTGGGGAGAGTCGTGAACGCCCGCACAATGTAAGGGACACAGCACATATAATAATACCCACGGCCTTGTATAAATGGTTAGCAGAAAAGGGTATGTGAAAGATAGCAAAAAAAAGTAACATAAAGAAAAGGAAAATGTAGAGGACGAGGAAGTTGGGGAGAGTCGTGATCGCCCACACTCTGAAGGGACACGGCACATATAAGAATACCCCCGAGCATGTATAAATGGTTAGAATAACAGGGTATATGAAAGATAGCAAAAAAACAAAAGTACCATAAAGAACAGAAAAGTGAAGTGTAGGAAGAAGTTGGGGAGAGTCGTGATCGCCGACTCTCTGAAGAGATACAGCACATATAAGAATACTCGCGACCTTGTATAAATGGTTATCAGAAAAAGGTATATGAAAGATAGCAAAAAACAAAAGTACCATAAAGAGCAGGAAAATGTAGAGGACGAGGAAGTTGGGGAGAGTCGTGATCGCCCACACACTGAAGAGGCACAGCACATATAAGAATACCCACGAGCATGAGTAAATGGTTAGAAGAACAGCTCATATGAAAGACAGCAAAAACACAAAAGTACTATAAAGAATAGAAACGAGTAGAAGACGATGAAGTTGCGGAGAATCGTGATCGCCCATACCCTGAAAGGACATGACACATCGACGAAGAACAAGTAGTCAGAGTGAACTATATTGAAACTACGTAGCGGTTTCTGGTACAAATATTGGTGGCAGGTCTGAAATATGAGTCAGTGACGTAAATTCTACGACACATAATGTGGTCGGGGTGAAGGAATTACACTGATTTATGCATTTTATACCCGCCATCACCACACGTAGACCATCGCCGTCTTATTAAGAAGTATGGAACTCGAGGTAATATTATTTAAATATTGCTCTACGGCATGAGGAAATAATTTACTTGAATTGGATTCAAATCTTCCTAGTTCGGGAGGCATGACTTCGGGTCTCTATGCGGGTGATAGGAAGGACGGCAGAGGAAGTTACGGACGTAGAAAAGAACGTGGGTGTCAGCCTGCGTTTGGGGGTATTTTTCGGAGGTGGAGATTAACACCCCAGAAGTAAATCCGAGGAATCCGTCGATAAATCGCTTTCGTTTCTTTCCGTGTTGTGTCGAATAATATCGAATGTAACCGAACGAAGGCAAAAGCAACGAACCTCTGAAGGCAGTGTGAGAAGTTCTATTGAATTTTCGTCAGGAATTAAAATAAGTGGTTTTCTAAATATATATATATTCCGAACTAAGAACATCATTTCGGATCGATTCGGAAATTTATATCGCTTGAAATTAAATGTTTTGCAAATGAGTAGCGAAGTATTACCTTCAAACATGAGTACAAATACATCTCTCAGAGTTTTTATGAAAATCTGTGTTTGTAATACATACATACATATATATATATATATATATATATATATATATATATATATATATATATATAAACCTTTATATTGATTTTTATGTTTATATTTTTTTATAGATAAAAATATTTTTTTAAATTTTCTGTTTTATTTTAAATAAATATTTATAACATCTTACCGTTAAAAATTTTTTCTGACATTTAGGCAATTTATTTATTATAAATACTTAGTTTATTATGAAACTTTTTTACTTAAATATTTGTATCTAGAAGAATGTATGAATATAAAATATGTCTTAAAATAATTGTCGGACTTAGGCCCATTTCATAATATATATATATATATATATATATATATATATATATAAAAAAAGTATGTCCTCCAAACCCTCCAAGGTATGGGTAAAATAGCAGGACAGACTGGGTTCTATGGCCTTGGATGGCAACTGGTCTAGGAGAAGGAACAACTCTGAATTCAAAACCTGCGGAGGGTCATTTGGGAACCTTGTGGCATTCGGTGCACCAGGTCTCTGTATTCGTCCCTTCAAAAAGTGTGGATGGTCCTGCACGAAGCCTTCACCACTATAATCAAATCTCATGTGCCGGTGTCATTGTCGGTTTCCTGGAAACTGATCTGCTTTGACCCTCATACGTCGAATCTCGACATTCAGAGTCTATTTATATATATATATATATATGTGTGTGTGTGTGTGTGTGTAAACTAAATAACGTGATATTGGCAAATGTACATATGTGCGATAGCGTGTATACTCAGATAAGCAAATAAATATTTATTTAATTTATGGTGCAAACGAAACAGTGCCTAATATAGTTAAACAGCGCTATGAAGTATATATTAATAAATTCTCCTACGTTTGTAGTGCAACTTAAAGTATCATGGTTTCCCAAATCGTCAGACACTTATAGCAAATGGGCCTCTTATTACAGTAGTTTTATTTAAAAATACTGGATGTCATGGGAGAAACGCTAAATTAAATTTGATATAAAACCAATATATTATTGGGGAGGTAAAATCAGAATATAACAGAATTTTTGAGGGGATATTTATTCTTACAAACTAAAAAAAAATGAATGATGTAAGCTTAAAGTTTACCAGGCACATGTTTCGCTTTTTTATTTCTTATTTTATGTTTAGAAATGAGAACCGTATTCGGGGCTTTAATGGCCAAGGACACATTCCAAAAACTGGGCAGAGTATTGCGAGACGGGAGGATTTCTTTTGGTAACAAAGAAAAGAATACTGAGCTGTTACGTGACATCTGTTCTTCTTTACGACAGCGAATGTTGGACGATTTCCTCAAAGATGAAGAAGAGACTCGAGGCGACGGAGACTGAGAAGAAGGGACTAAGAATAAACAAGAAGAAGACAGAATGCATTGGTCATCAGTAAGAAGAAGAAGAAGAAGAAGAGCCTGAAATGCGATTTACAGATCTGGAACAAGAAAATCAAGCAGATGCAGAAGTTTAAATATCTGGGAATTGTCTTGACAGAGGACGGTAAGTGCGACATTGAAATCCGTAGACGTATTCAAATGGCCAGGGACGCATTCCAAAAGCTGGACAGAATGTTGCGAGACACGAGGATTTCTTTGGTAACAAAAAAAAAAAAGAATACTGAGCTGTTACGTGACATCTGTTCTTCTTTACGGCAGCGAATGTTGGCCGATTTCTTCAAAGATAAAGAAGAGACTCGAGTCGACGGAGATTGAGAAGAAGGGACTAAGAATAAACTACAAGAAGACAGAATGCATGGTTATCAATATGAATGATGCCGAAATACAGTTTAAATATCCGGGAAGCGTCTTGACAGAGGACGATAAGTGTGACACTGAGATCCGTAGACGTATTCGGATGACCAAGGACACATTCCAAAAGTTGAGCAGAGTATTGCGAGACAGGAGGATTTCTTTGGTAACAAAGAAAAGAATACTGAGCTGTTACGTGACATCTGTCCTTCTTTACGGCAGCGAATGTTGGACGGTTTCCACAAAGATGAAGAGGCGACGGAGAGTGAGAAGAAGTAACTAAGCATAAACAAAAGAAGACAGAATAAATAGTCATCAGTAAAAGGATGAGCACAGAATGGAGTTTAAATATCTGGGAAGCGTTCTGATAGAGAAGTGCGAAGCTAGGATCCGTAGGCGTATTGGTATGGCCAAGGACTCATACGAAAAACTAGGCAAAGTACTGCGAGACAGGAGGATATCTTTGGTAACAAAGAAAAGAATACTGAAGTGTTACATGGCATCTGTCATTCTTTACGTCAGCGAATGTTCGACAATTTCCTCAAAGATGAAGAAGAGACTCGAAGCAACGGAGAATGCGAAGAAAAGATTAGGCATAAACTACAAGAAGACAGAATGCATGGTCATCAGTTAGAGGAAGATCCCGAAATGTGATTTGCAGGTCGGGAACACTAGAATCAAGCAGACGCGGAAGTTTAAATATCTGAGGAGGGTCTTGACAGAGGACGGTAAGTGTGACCCTGAGATCCGTAGACGTATTCGGATGGCCAAGGACACATTCCAAAAGCTGGGCAGATTATTCTGAGACATGAGGATTTCTTTGCTAACAAAGAAAAAAATACTGAGCTGTTATGTGACAACTGTTCTTCTTTACAACAGCGAATGTTGGAGGATTTCCTCAAAGATAAAGAAGAGACTCGAGGCGACAGACATGTGGTTCTACAGAAGGATGCTAAGTATATTATGGACTGGGCGTGTGAGCAACGATGAGATCTTAGAGATGTTGAAAACAAGGAGGAAGCTTATACTTAACATCAGGAATAGGCAGCTGAAGTTCCTGAGACACATAATGAGGAAGGAGGGCCTGGAGAATTTGATACTCACGGGTCGAATAGAGGGAAAGAGAGGGAAGAGGCAGATGAAGTTTCTGGGACACATAATGAGGAAAGAGGGCCTGGAGAATCTGATACTCACGGGTCGAATAGCGGGAAAGAGAGGGAAGAGGCAGATGAAGTCCCTGAGACACATAATGAGGAAGGAGAGCCTGGAGAATCTGATATTCCCGGGTCGAATAGAGGGAAAGAGAGGTAAGAGGCAGATAAGGTTCCTGGGACACATAATAAGGAAGGAGGGCCTGGAGAATCTGATACTCACGTGTCGAATAGAGGGAAAGAGAGACAAGGGAAAACAACGCGTGACATACCTGGCAGACTTAAGCAAGTGGATGACAGAACATGGTCTGGGAGAGGAAGCAGAGAGAAGGAACTTGCTGAGAGCTGCATAGGGATAGAGAGAGGTGGAGAGCCATGATCGCCTATGTCTTGAAAGGACATGATACACAAGAAGAAAGAAAGAAGTTAGTATCTGTACTATTAATAATAGTACCGATATTTGGATTAGTAGACGTATCGTCTTATAGTGGGACTTCTGCAATTTTTTATCTTCTGCGAGTTTTTTCCATCAGAAACTTTCCTCTTGTTCTCATCCCCCCCTTCTTTTCCATCTTTTCCTCCTCCTTCTTCTTCTCTTTTTTAATCACTCCTACTCCTCCTCCTTCTTCACTTCCTCCTCCTTCTTCTCTCACCCTCCAGCATCTCCTTCATCGTCAACTCTTCCTCTTCCTCCTCCTCCTTCTTCTTCTTCTTCTCATCTTCACCTCCTTCTCTTTCTTCTTCTTCTCCACCTTCTCCTCATCTTCACCTCCTTCTCCTTCTTCTTCTCTAACTCCTCCCTCTTCTATCTTCTCCACCTCATTCTCCTTCTTCTCCTTCTCCTCTCTTCCTCCTCCTTCTTCTTCCACCTCTCCTCTCTTCCTCCTTCTTCTTCTTCTTCCACTTCTCATCCTCCTCCTTTTTCGTGGGCTAACGCGAGACACTTGTGCCAATTCTCCCCTTTCTAAAGCAAGCAGCACATCTTGAATAAAATATTTAAACCAAAACGATAGCTTTTAAAAAAATCATTAAAAAAGAATTAAGCGAGCCTAAATCCTTCCTGCACAACATATTTTGAAAAATTCGCAAAGCGAAAATTAAAAAAAAGGTTTATTAATAAATTTTATCGAGCGTTTCGCCCCCCCCCCCGCCAATCCTGCCATAACGAAGGCAATTTTATTGGAAGCTGGCTGAAAGGTATTTAGTAAAATTGGGGGTGGCGATTTTAACAGTAGTTCGTGGCAATTTTGAGAAAAAAAATTCGTTTGTAATCGTCTTGAGGGTTCGGGAAATTTTCTCTTGGAGAGAAATCGCATAGATTTTCTAAAATCTTAATCAATAATAAATATTTAAGAACATGAAGAGAGAATTAAAAGAAAACCTTTTTTTTTGTTTCTTATTTGAACAATAATGTTTTTAAAATGTTTATTATTATTATTATTATTATTATTATCATCAAGAAGAACAACAGCAATGACGAAAAGGAATGAAAGAACGGATTACGATATGAAGTGTAATAAAAAAATACGAAGACAGTGAAGTAAAATAGAAAAATTGCGATATATAAAAAGAATAACAAGGTATCCAATAATATGTTAAGTTGGTCTGTTTTTTTTACGACTTATCAACCTTTTGAAAGTTATTTAAAATATTTTTAGAATGTAAGAAATTTTTTAAAAGGTAATGATTTAGTACAGGGATCGGCAAACTTTTGCTGACTATCTGCTGACTTAGGGTTTTAAAATCATTCAGTGTGTCAGCAAAATACGTATTTTTCTAAAAGTCAAGGTCAATATACCTGTTCTACAATATCTTATCTCTAAAGTACAGTGTATGTGTCTGTGTTTCTGCATGTGTGTGTTCAAGCAACCCCTCCCCCACCACTGGCCCGATTTCAATGGTTCATAGCTCATTCAAAAGCCTTAGAAAAGTTACGCGGAGTTAACGATTTTCCTTGAGCTCAGATTCAGTGTTGCCAGATTATGCGAGGTTAAGAATATATATTAATATATTATACTAGCCAATATCTTTGCTTTCATGGTTCAAGGGGCGTAACTTTTATTTTCATTTTGTATCCAAAATTGCAGCTAGCTTAAAACTTTAAGCTAGGTCAAATTTTAAGCTAGCTTAAAGGTCGCTCTATCAGCAATTAAGTAATGAATAATGTTTAAAGACGATTTGATGTACGTAGGTCCTTATTTTCAGTACAGGCCATTAGTTTTATTTCATGGGTGACAGAACAGGGGAACATTTATAAGATAAAAGTGATGTAGTGTAAAGATAAAAAAATAGAAATTAGAATTATTTATACATTCAACATTTTAAGAGTTAGAGAAACATAATAGTTAATTAC
>CAHIKZ030002187.1:652500-670000 GCA_903632075.3 Acanthosepion pharaonis | reverse complement strand
GAGACGAAATAGAAAAAAGAAAAGAAAGAAGAGAATTAATAGAAAAAGAAAAGAAAGAAAAAGAGAAGTAATAGAAAAGAAAGAAGAGAAGTAATAGAAAAGGAAAAGAAAGAAAAAGAGAAGTAATAGAAAAGAAAGAAGAGAATTAATAGAAAAGGAAAAGGAAAAGAAAGAAGTGGAGACGAAATAGAAAAAAAAAAAGAAAGAAGAAGAGAAGTAATAGAAAAGGAAAAGAAAGAAGAGAATTAATAGAAAAGGAAAAGGAAAAGAAATTTTGAAGAATGAATGTTAAAAAAAAAAATAAGAAGAGAAGTCTTTCTTTACAAGTAAAAAGAAAGAAGAGAATTAATAAGAAAAAAAAAAAAAAAAAGAATTTTATAATAAAAAAAAAAAAGAAAGAAGAAGAAAAAAAAACATAAAAAACTTTATATATTAAAATACTTTAAAAACTCAATAAAAGAAAAAAAGAAAGACGAAATAGAAAAAAAAAGAAAATAAAAGAGAATTAAAAAAAGAAAAGAAAGAAGAGAATTAATAGAAAAGGAAAAAAAGAAAGAAATTTTTTTTCATTGAAAAAAAAAATTAGAAAAATTTTCGGATAAAAGGAAAAAGAAAAGAAAAGATATTAAAAAAAGGAAAAGGAAATTGAATGGAGACGAAATAGAAAAAAGAAAAAAAAAAAAAGAAAAATAATGTTTAAAAGGAAAAGAAAAAAGAAAATTAAAAGAAAAGGAAAATTTGTTAAAAAAGAAGTGGAGAAAGAAATAAAAAAAGAAAAAAAAAGAAGAGAAATAAATAAAAAGAAAAAGAGAAATAATATAAAAGGAAAAGGAAAAAAGGAATAAAAAAGGAATTAAAAAGAAAAGAAAAAAATATTTGAAATTTGTAAAATAAAAGAAAGAAGAATTAAAAAAAAGGAAAAAAAAAAAGAAAATAAAAAAATTAAAATTAAAAAAAAAAAAGAAATAAAGAAGAAAAGAAGTTTTAATATTATTAAAAGAAAAAAAATATTTTTTCTAAAAAAGAAAGAAAAAAAAAAAAAAAAAAGAAAAAAATAAAAAAAGAAGGGGAAAAAAAGAAAGAAAAAAAAAAGAAAGAAGAAGAGAAAAAAGAAAAGAAAGAAGAGAATTAATAGAAAAGGAAATTGAAAAAAAGAGAAAAATTGGAAAGAAAAATTAGAATTAATAAAAAAGGAAAAGATAAAAAAAGAAGTGCAGAAAAATTTTAAAAAAAAAAAGAAAGATTGTTAGAAAAAAATGTCCGAAAAGGAAAACAAAGAAGAGAATTATAAGAAAACAAAAAAGGAAAGAATGCAAAGATTTTTTTTTTTTGAAAAAAAGAAAAGAAGTTTGAGAAAAGAAAAGAAAGAAGAAAATTTGATTAAAGGAAAAGGAAAGGAAAAAGAAAATTAGACGAAATGAAAAAAGAAAAGAAAGAAGAAGAAAATTCTAGAAAAGGAAAAGAAAAAAGAAAAATTAATTTTAAAAAAGGAAAAGGAAAAAAAAGAAGGGAGAAAAAAGAAAAAAGAAAAAAAAAAAGAGAAGTAAAAGAAAAAGAAAAAAGAAAATAAAAAGAAAAAAAAAAAGGAAAAGGGAAAAAAGAAAAAGGAGAAAAATAAGAAAAAAGAAAAAGAAAAAGAAGAAGGAAAAGAAAAGGAAAAAGAAGAAAAGAAAGAATTTGTTTGGGGAAAATTCAAAAAATAAAAAGAAAACAAATAAAAAAGGAATAGAAAAAAAAAAGAAATGAAAGAAAAGAAAAAAGAAAAAAAAAAAAAGAAGAAAAAGATTTTGAATATTAGAAAACAAGAGAAGAATAAATAAAAAAGAAAGAAGGAAATTCAAAAAAGAAAATTAATTTTTTTTGAAAAAAGGAAAAGAAAGAAAGGAGAAAAAAAGAAAAAAAAGCAAAAAGAAAAATAAAAAAGGAAAAGGAAAAAAAATTAAAAAAAATAAAAAAAAAAAAAGAAGTTAAATAAAAGGAAAGAAAAAAAAAAAGAAAGAAAAGAGAAAGAATTAAAAAAAAAAAAAAAAGAATTAAAATTTAAAAATTTTTAAAAAAAAAAGAAAATCCAAAAAATTTTTAAAAAAAATTGCTAAAAGAAGAAGAAATTTAATTGAAAAAAAAGAAATTAAATTTTTAAAAGAAAAATAAAAGAAAAAGAAAGAAATGAGAGAATCCCCCTTAAAAGAAAAGAAAAAGAAGAGAATTAATTTGGTAATTAAAAAAAATAAAAATTAAAAAAAAAAATAAGAAGAAATTAATAAAAAAAAAAAGGAAAAAAAAGAAATGAAGATTTAGAAAAAAAAAATAAAAAAAAAAAGAATAAAAAAGAAAAAAAAAAATTTTTTAAAAAAAAAAAAAAGAAATTAAATTAAAAAATTAAAGAAAGAAAAAAAAAGAAAAATAAAGAAAGAAAGAAAAATCAAAAAAAAAAAAAAAAAGAAATAAAAAAAAAAAAAAAAAGAAATAAAAAAAACAAATAGAAAAAAGAAAAAAAAAGAAAAAATATAGAAAAAAAAAAGAAAAAGAAAAATGAAAAAAAAAAAAAAAAAGAAAAAAAAAAAATGGAAAAAAAAGAAAGTAAAGAAAAAAAAAAAGAAAAAAAAAAAAACAAAAGAAAATGGCAGAAAAAAGAAAAAAAGAAAAAAGAAAAATAAAAGAAAAAAAAGAAATAAGAAAGAAACAAAAAAAAAGGAAAAAAAAAAAGAAAGAAGTGGAAATGAAAAGAAAAAGAAAAATAAAAAGAAAAGAAAAATTAAATCAAAAAAAAAAAAAAGAAGAAAAGAAAAATTGTGAAGAAAGAAAAGAAAAAAAACTAAAAATTTAGAAAGAAGTTTCTGACGAAAAAGAAAAAAAAAAAAAAGTTTAAAAAAAAAAAGAAAAAAAAAGATAATTAATAAATGGAAAAAGAAAAAAAAGTAAATAAAAAAAAACTTTAAAAAATTTAAATATAAATGCAAAAAAAAAAAAAAAAGAGAAGAAAAAAAAAAAAAAAAAAAAAAGAAAAAAAAAAATAAAAAAAAAAAAATAGAAAGAATTAATAAAAAAGGAAAAGAAAGAAAAATTTAATGAAAAAAAAAAAGAAGAGAATTAATTTTGAAGGAAAAAAGAAAAGAAAGAAGTTAAAATAAATAGAAATTCAAACTTTAAAAAAGAAGAAAGTATACCAAAAATGAAAAAAAGAAAGAAATTAATAGAAAAGAAAAATTTAAATAAAAAGGATGAAAAAAAACAAAAAAAAAAAGAAAAAAATAAAAAAATAGAAAAAAAAAAAAAATTTAAAAAAAGAAAATAAGAAGAAAAAAAAAAAAAAAATAAAATAAAAAAGAAAAAGAAAGAAGAAAATTAAAGAAAAAGGAAAAAAAAAAAAGAAAGGATTTCTATGTAAAAAAAGAAAAGAAAGAAGAAAAGAAAATAAAAAAAAAAGAAAGAAAAAAATTAATATAAAGGAAAAAAAATGAAAATCGAAATCTTTTTTAGAATAATAAAAAAAAAAAAGAAGAATAATAAGAAAAAAAAAGAAAAGAAAACAAAAAACTTGAAAATGAAAAGGAAAGAAGTGTTTTTTAAATAAAAAAAAAAAAAAAAAAAGAGAATTAAACTAAAGGAAAAGGAAAAAGAAAGAAAAAAAAAAAAAAATAAAAAAAAAAGAAGAAAGTAAAGAAAAAAAAAAATTTAAAGAAGAATTTAAAATAGAAAAGGAAAAGGAAAAAAACTTTAAAAGGAGAATTTATTTTAGGAATAAAGAAAAAAAAGAAAGAAGAAAAAATTTTAAAAATTGATTTTAAAAAAAACAAGAGAATTAATAGAAAAAAAGAAAAGGAAAATTTTCCTTTGTCGTTAAATGCAAAAAAAAAAAAAAGAAGAGAATTCAATTTCCTTTTTTAAGGAAAATTTAAAAAAATTTTTTAAATTTGAAAAAAAAAAAGAAAATAAAAAGAAGTAAAAAAAGAAAGAAAAAAGAGAATTCTGGTATTATATAAATTTAAAGAAAATAAATGGAGACGAAAGAATTCAAAAAAAAAAAAAAGAAAAAAAAAAATAGAAATTGGAAAAGTTTAAGAAATTAATAGAAAAAAAAAAAAAAAAAAATTTCATTCCAAACGAAATTAAAAAAAAAGTTTGAAAAAATGAATTAAGACATTTAGAAAAGATTGCGAAAATTATTCAAAGAAAAATATTGTGGAAAAAGAAAAAAAATTTTTAATTTTAAATAAAAGAAAAAATATGAATATTTTATTTCCTAAAAGAAAAGGAAAAGAAAAAAATATATTTAATTTTGTTTCTAAAAAGAAATAGAAGATAGTAATTTGTTAAGGAAAATGAAAAAGAGAATTAAAATGAAAAAAGAAAATAAAAAAAAATCTTTAAATTTTAAAGGTTTTGTGAAAGAATTTAGAAAGAATATAAAAAAAAAGAAATTTTAGAAAAAAAAGAAATGTTTGAAAGGAAAAAAATTTGATGAGACCAAATAGAAAAAAATTAAAAAAGAAGAAAGAAAAAAAAAAAAAAAAAAAAGAAGAGAAAAAATTAATGATAAGGAAAAAACAATATTATAAAAAGATAAAAAGAAAAGATTAAGAAAATTGATGAAAAGAAAAAATCTAAGAAAGAAGAGAAATATTAGATAATCTATTGAAAAAAAATCAGAAAGAATTTGAGATTTAATAAAAAAAAAATAAAGAAGAAGTTCTCTAATAGAAAAGGAAAAGAAAGAAGAGAATTCATAAAAATGAAAAGGAAATTTTATCAAGTCTGGAGATAAAAAATATTTTTTCTAAAAGAAAGAAGAAATCAAGTTTTTTTAAATTAAAAAAAAAAAGAAGTTGTACAAAAAAAAAAGAAAAAGAAGATATAATAATAGAAAATGAAAATATAATAAGAGAATGCATATAAAAATATATTTGAGGAAAATAGAACTCTAAAATAAAAGATAAGAAGAAATAAAAAAAATTTAATTTAAAAAATATAAAAGATTTTTTTGATCTTTTAAAAAAAAAAAAATTTTTAAAAATTAAAAAAAAGAAATTTGTAAATATTAAATTATAAAAAAAATGGTTAATAAAGTTTCTTCTAAAAAAAGAAAGAAGAAATCATGAAATCCATTTAATAAAAAAATAATTTCTGCTAATGAAAAAATTTTAACTCAAAAAGAGATGTAATAAAAAAAAAAAAAATTTAAAAAAAAATGATGTATAAAAAATAAAAAATTTCATATGCAATAATTTTATATGACAAATGAGACGTTTGATTTAAAAATCAAAAAGATATTTTTAACAAAAAAAAAGATAGTATGTAAATAAAAGTTAATTTTAAGAAAAAAAAAATTCAAAAATTTAAAATAAAAATTCAAAATATATCAAACCATTTTAATTAATATAAATTAAATAAAATTTTTTAATTTATTGAAAATATAAATTTAAAAAAAAGCTCAATTTAATATAAATAAATATTTTTGATTTTAAATTGGTTTATATCACTATTCAAAAGTTTAATTTTTCAAATTTTCTAAAAAAATTTATTAAAAAAATAAATAAATATCATCATAAAAGAATTTAAATATTGATCTAAATGTTGTTCAATCAATGATTTTCCTTAAAACAAATGATTTTTGTTTTCTTCATTTATTGAATTTTATATAAAATTAAATTTAAAAGTTTTAAATGTTAAGAAAATTCTTTTTAATGATTTTGGCTATATTTTTATTTTAAATTTTTTTTAAATTTTAAAAATAAAACTTTAATCCTTATTTTCACTAAATAAATAAAATGAAATTGGCATTGTTGGACATTGGTTTATTTAATCATTTTTCTATTTATATTTTGTTTTTTAAAATTTATATATATAATATAAATTAAAATGTACGAATATTACAGTAAATTGATGTTATTAATGCAGATATTTGTAATTTTTTTAGATAAGATTGAAAAAAAACTATAAATAAAAATTAGTTGTAATGATTATATGTGGTTATTAAAAATAAATGGTAAATATTAAAATAAAATTTCTTTTAAAATTAAATTTCTTTACAATTTTTTATTTTTAATCTATTTTTATATTATAGTTACTATTATAATATATATTAATTTCAATTAATATATATATATATATATATATATAAATTTAAATATATATAAATAAAATTTTCAAATCCGAAAAAACTATAAATTTGAATCTTTGAAATTATAAAAATATATTTAATATTCAACAAAAAATTTTTATAGATAAATATGTCAATTTATTCCCTATAAAATATATATAATTGAAATATATAAAATATATAATATATAATATATATATATATTCTAAATATATATGAAAAAAATAAACAAAAAATCATATATGATTATGAATTGTTTTAATGTTTAATGTCAACGTCGGACGTTTATATATATATATAATATACCATCTTCATATATAAAATTCATTTAAAATCTTAAAAAAAATTTTAATTATCTGTTTGGATTGGTATTGCTTTTATGTCCATCGTCTTTTTCATGTTGAATTGTATATGGTCTATGTTAATTATGTTTTTATGAATATGTCCTGAAGATGGTCTATTAGACCGAAACGTCCGACGTTGACATTAAACATTAAAACAGCATAATCGCATATTAGGATTTTTGTTTGTTTTTTCAGTATATTTTTTCTTCATACTGTCGGATCTATATCCATATATTTGCTTATATATATATATATATATATATATATATATATATATATATATATATATATTATAAATATATATATAAATCTATATATAAATAAATTTTTTATATTATTTAAATTTATATATATAATTCACACTATTTATATATTTAAAATATATATATAATTATATATATATAAATAATATTTATTTTTTTAAACCGATAATATGAGAGACAATTATATTCGAATAAATTCAATTATTTATATTGATTTTTTAATTTTTTTCAAAATATTTAAGATTATATATAATTTGTTTCATTATTTATTTTTCATATAATTTATTTCACTTGTTTTTCAATTTCTCTATGTGATTATACATTCATGCAAGATTTTTGTTTTTGAAAAAATTTATGATTTCAAAATTGATTTTTTTATAAAACTTGGTTAATAATGATTTTAATTATTTTGAAAAAAAAAATTCGAAATAATTTTTTAAAAATTTTTAAAGAAAAAAAAAATATCCTTTCAAGATTTTAATTCTTTTACAAAATTTATTTTATTCAAAGAAAATTTATAATATAATAAATATTTCCGTCTTGGTTCTATAATATTTGTTCATTTTTTTTCATAATTAAAAACAAAATCTACAAAAATTCAAATTTATTTTTTTTTTGGTTTAAAAGAAAAAATGATAAAAACTTTTTTGAATTCTTAAGAAATCGAAATTTGTTATTTAAAATTATCTCAACAGAAAGAAAGTTTAAAAAAAAGATATAAATTGATTACTATTTTCTCAATAAGTTTTTTTTCTTCTTAAAGAGAAAAATCTATAAAAAATTTTTGCTTATCCATTTAAATAAATTCTTTTGGTTATGATTATATTTTTTCTGAATCTTTTAAAATAATCACGAATTTGTCATCTTATTCTTCCTAATGAACATTCTTTCAATAAATGAAAATTCTGAAAAAAATAAAAAAATAAATATTTTTGAAATTTAAAAAAAAATATATATATAATAATTAAATTTATTTATTTTGATTTTTCTATAAAGAATATAAAACAGAAAAATTGAATTCAACATTTATAATTCGTACATTTATTTTAATCTGTAAAAATAAAAAAAGTTTATAAATAAAAATGGTTTATTTTTTTTGTATTTTCATATGTAATAAAAAAATAGTTAAATTTTTTTGAATTTTATATTCAAAAATTTATTCTTGTAAATCCATCTAAATAGAATATTTGTTAAAGTGGGAAATGGAAAATTTTATAATGTTTTAGAAATATAATTTTGGAAATATCTTATCATGTTTATATTTAACAATACTAATTTTTTTGTTTTAAAAAAATTTAGAATAAATAATTTTAACAATGATTAAAAGAAATAATATTTATTCTTTTCTTATTTGTAGAATTTTATAGAAATTAAAAGAAATTTTTCATTATTTGAAGGATATTTTCAAAAATTTTTATTTTAATTTTCTATCTTTAACAAATTGTTTTGATTTCTGGATTTCAGGAATTCAAATAAAACCCATTTTTTTTTTTTAAAATCTGTTTTTTTTTTAAAAATAAATTAAAAATTCCTGGAAATTTTTTTTTTATATTTTATAAAAAACAAAAGAAAGGAAAGAAAATTTTCATTTTTTAAAAAATTTTTATAAATTTAAAAGAAAATTTATATAAAAGTTATATTTTCAATAAGATGATGAAATTGAATAAATGAAAGAAAAAGTTTTGTAAATTTTTAAAAATTTGAAATAAAGAAAAATTTTTATATTTTCGAAAAGAAAATTAAAGAAAAAAAAAGAAAAAAAAATTTGGAAAAAATGAAAAATGTTTTTATTTTATTAAAAAATTTTAAAATCAATTTAAAAAAAAAAAAATGAAACAGAAAAAAATATAAAAAATTTAAAAAAAAGAAAAAAAAAAAAAAGAAATTAAAAAAAAAAAAAAAAAAGAAAAAAAAAAAAAGAAAAATGATTAAAAAAAAAAAAAAAAAATTTTTAAAAAGAAATTTTTATTTTAAAAATATTTTCTTTCATAACAAAAAAAATAAAAAAATGTTAAAAAAAAATTTTAAAAATTTAAAAAACAAAAAATAAAAATTTTTTTTTTAATATGTAATTTTTTAAAAAATTATTTCTGAATAAAAATATAAATAATTTATAAATCAAATATAAAAAATTCTAATTTTTATAAATATAATAAAAAAAAAAAAATTTTAAATTTAAATTTAAAAAAATTAATGAAATTAAAAATCTTTATATAAGACTTTTTTTTTGAAATAAAAAAAAAGAAATAAAAATAAAAAATCAAAGAAAATACGAAAAAAAATTGAAAAAAAAATATATTTTAATTTTTTTTATTTGTTTTTATTTTAAAAATTTATTTTATATCAAATTAAAATTTTTTTTAAAAAATTTTATAAAATTTCCAAATAAAGGTTTTTACATTTTAAATTTTAATGAAAAAAAAATAAAATAAAAATTTTTTAAAAATTTAATAATTAAAAAAAAAAAGATTTTTAACAAATAAAATGAAAAAAATAAATAAAATTTTTTTTAATTCAACATTTTTTCATCATTTTAAATGAAAATAAAATAAAAAAAATATTTATAATTTCAAAATTTAAAATATATATAATAAAATAAAATTTGAATTTTTTTGAATTTTTTTTTTTTTTTTAATTTGTTGTTTTTGTCAAAATATTTATCTGTTCCCTGATATTTTAAATTCATGATCTAAATTAAAAAAACATTAATTCTATAAAATAAAATTTTTAATGAATTAAAACCAAAAAATACTTAAAAAAAAAATATTTATTTTCTAAAAAAAAAAAAATAAAAAAATAAAAAAAAATTGGGTAATAAAAATTTTTTAAAAATTAAATTTATAAAAATAAATATATACATTAAAAAAATATTATGAAATATTTATATTATATTTAAATAATTCATCGTTTTTTTTTTTTTTTTTTAAAATTTATAAATTTATAGTAAAATTTTTATCAAAATATAAATAACAAAAAAATTTTGTTATATTTTTTTTTTTCAAAAATTTTAAAAATAAATAATTTTTTTAAAATTTCAAATTAATTCAATTATTTATATAAATTCTTATTTTTAAAAAAAAAAAAAAACAAAAAAAATAATGTTCAAAAAGAAAATATTATGGATTTTTAAAAAATCGGTTTTCTTTCCATCTTTTTTGATTTTTAAATAACTGAATAAAAATATATTAATAAAAAAATTGCATCTGAAAAATTTTTTTGATTTTAATGTTAAAATATTTTTAAAAAATTTTAAATTTGAAATAACTAGTTCAATGATTTTTTAAATTTATAAAATTTTTTTATATTTTATCAATTTGATCAAAAGAGATTTATAAAGGAAAATTGCATTCTTGAAAAAAATTTTAAAATATTATATATATTTAAATATAAAATAATTTCAAATTGTATCATAAATATTGAATTTTTTAACCCTGATATATATAAATCAATACGATAAAAATATGCATTCCTTTATTTATTTTCTTTGTATATTTATTTATTTATATTTTTTATGATTTTTAAATAACATGTTTATATGGTTCAAAATATATTTATATTTAAAAAAAATAAATATTTATAAAAAAATTAAATTTTATTTTTAAATTTTAAATTTTTTTAAATTTTTTTTTTGTTCAAAAATATGATTCTTTATTATGTTTTAATATATATATTATAACATTTTTTGAATATAAATAAAAAATTATAAATTAAAAAAAATTGAAAATAAAAATGATCAAAATAAATTTCTTTTTCTATTAAATAAAATTTTTTTCAAAAATTTTGTTGTTATTTTTAAAAGCAAAATGTTAAAAGAATTTTGAAAAAATAATTGTTCTGAAAAAATTTATTTCGTTTTAATTTTTTTTATTTAATTTTTGTTTTTTTTAAAAAATTTTTTTTTAATTTATTTTAAAATGAATTTTATATTTATTTTAAAAATTTCAAAAAAAAATATAAAACAATTTATTTTAAATTATTATAAATATTATATATAATTTATAGAATAAATAAAAAGTTCATAATTTTTTTTTGTTAAAAAATATTTAAATATAAAAAATTTATATAATTATGTTAATTTTTTTTGAAAATTAAAAAATTTATTTATTCATTTTCTTCAATTTCAAATTTTTCTTTTGAGAAATGAAATAAAAATTTTAAAATATATATTCTTTTAACAAATCTAAAAATATATAAGGATTAATTTAAAAAAAATTTAAAAAAATAGTTTTTGATTTCTTTTGTTTTCATTAATTTTTGTTTAAATTTAATAAAAATCTTAAATAATCTATAAAACCAACAAAATTTTAAATTAAATTATTTAATTAAATATAAATAAATTTAAATTTTTTTTTTTTTTTTTTATTTTATATGTTAATTTATTTCCAAAATTTTTAAATTTAATTTTAAATATATAAATTGGTATTTAATTTATAAAAAAAAAATTCAAAAAAATGGAAAGAAATTTAAAAACCAAGAAGGATAAAAATATTTAAAAATATGATATTTTTTTAAATTCAAAAAAAAAGTTCAATAATTTATAAATTTTAAAAAAATATATATTCAAATTTAAAAAATTTCAAGAAAGTATTGAAAAATTATTATTTTTTTTTTTTAAAGGAATGGATTTTTTTTTTTTATAATTTTTCAAAAAAAAAAAAAAAAAAAAAATAAATTTACAAAAATTACTTAAAAAATGAAAAAAATTCAATTTATTTTTAAATATTTTTTATATATTGATATATTTTTTATTTTTTTTTTTAAATTGAAGAAATTTGGATATTAAACTTTTTTTAAAAAAATTTTTTAAATTTGATCAAAAAATTATTTTATTTAATAACAAAAAACTAATTTATTTTCAGAATCATTTCTTTGGGATATATCTTTAAAATTTTATTTTATAATTAAAAATTGTTCAAAACTTAAAAATTTGGGTTTTCCTGATATATATAAAGATTTTTTTTTAAAAAAAACAAAAAATTAACTTTTAAAAAAATTAAATAAAAATTTTAAAATTTTTAATCTAAATTATAAAAAAAAAAAACATATAATATTAAATTTTAAACATTAAAATTAAATTTTTTAAAGAATCATATAAATCAAAATTTTTGAAAATAAAAAAATAATAAATTGGAAAATATAAAAAAAAAAGACTTTAAATTAAAAATTTGAAATGAAATATTTAAAATTTTTTATTTTATTTTTCAATTCATATTTTTCCAAAATAATTCAATTCAATCATTTCAAAAAATTTTAATTTATGGTCATTTCAAAATGTTTTAATATTAAATAAACAAATATAATATTGCACATTTTTATAAATTGGGTTTCTGAATTATAATTATAAAAATTTTATAAATTTATTTTATATGAAAATTTATAAATGCAATTAAGAAAATAAATTTTGATCAAACAACATTTAATAAAAATGTTTTTTTCATTTTTTAATTTCAAATATTTTAACTTTTTTTTTTATTAAATATATATATATTCTATATATATATTATCTTTATATATTTAATATATACAAAAAGTTATATATATAGATTATTTCAAAAAATTTAAGATGATTTTTAAATGTTTTTTTAAATTCTGGAAATTTAATTTCATTATATTTAGTTTAAAGAATTTATATATATATATATATATTTTTATTCAATAATATATAATTTATTTTTGAGAGATGAAACTGATCATTAAAAAATTTTATATATTTCATAGATTTTTTGTTTTTTTTTTTTTTTCAACATTTTTAATTTTTTTGAGAAAAATTTCATAAATTTCATTTGAATATTTTTTTTTTGATTGTCAAATCAATTCAAATTTTATATGAAAATCCGAAACAATCAAAAAAAAAAAAAAAATTGATAAAACAAACGTTTATTTTTTGTTTTTTTTATTTTTTTGGTTTAATTTTTTTTCTTACTTATTATGAAAATTTTGTTTTTTTATTAATATTTAACTCTTTTGGACTTTATAAAGATTTATTTTATTTTTTTTTTCTTTTATAAATTTTATTTGTTAAAAATTTTAAATTTTTTTCTGTTTTTTTTTTTTTCAATTAATTTTTAAATTACAAAATATCTTTTAATTTCATTTTAAAATTAATTCAAAAATTATTATTAAAAAAATAAAAGAAATTTAAATTTCAATTTTTTTATTTATTGTTAAAATATTTTTTAAAGAAATGAAATTTTGATTATAATAATTAATTTTTTTTATCAATTTTTTTTTTTTTTTTTAATTAATAAAATTTTTATAAAATTTTACAAAATTTTTTTTTGGATGCAAAATCAATTTATTTAAATAATTTTAAAAATTTTATTATATTTTAAAAATATATTTTTAAAAGTAAAATTATTTTTTTTTTTTTTTATTTCACCCCAAGCAAGGCGGGAAGCCACTAGCACGCAAGGGGTTACAGAGAGTTGGAGCGAGAGCAAATAGGAGTGATAGAGGAAAGGATGAAGAGAAGGATAGGGGATAGATCAAGGCATCTGGAGACGTCGATTGACATTACATTTGAATAGTTGGAGATTATAGCTATCAGGGAAACAAGGAAAAGGGGAGGGAGTTCCACAGGCGAGAAGTGCGAGACATGAAGCTATTGGAGTAGAAGAGACGGCTACATTTAACAGTTTCGACAGTGAAAGGGTGAGAGCGAGATGCCAGCCTAGTTGAACGCTTAAATTCATGAAGTCTGGGAACCAGCGAAAGCAGCTCATCGGAGCAGTTACCATGAAAGTATTTGTAAAAAAAAAGACAGAGGGAGGCGACGGCACGTCTGTGAGAGAGCGACTGCAGACGAGATGCCAGATCAGGGCCAATTACATTGCATATCCGTCTTTGGATTTTATCAAGGACCTTGAGTCAAACAGAACGGTCTTCAGACCATATATGACAGCAATATTCCATGCAATATATGCAAGGGCGAATGGTTGATTTGTAGATTTGAAGGATCGATTCCGGTGAGGAAAAAACTTCCTGGCGCGGCACAGGGAGCCAACTTTCCTAGCGGTGGACGAATCTATTGATTCAATGTATTCGTTCCATCTCAGGTCAGCGGACAATGTGAGACCGAGCAGTCGCAAAGAGGTGCTCTTGTGGAGTTGAGCGTCAGACATTCTAATGGGGGCAGGGATGGTTCTCTCTGTGATTAATAGAGAGCAGTTTTGTTTTTGAGGCATTAAAGTTAACCAGCCAATTTCATGCCCCAGTTCACAACCGATTGGAGGTCCTTTTCGAGACAAACGGCCAGGTTAGTTTTGTCAACGACACTAGATTTGTTTTTAGGCAGGAGTAAATATGTTGTCCGCATAGATGCCTATTTTGGTAACTATGACGAAAAACATAAAAGTTATGTATAAAAGTTTATTTTTATAAATGAAGAAAAATAGAAACAAAATTTTTCAAATTCTTCAATAAAAAATAGTAAAAAAGTTAAATATTTTTTGAAATATTAGTTTTTAAATTGTTGCCATTTTTATCCGATGCCCTCTTGTTTATTTTTTCTGAAAAAATATAGAAATACGCAAATCTTGTAATATATCCTTTTCTGGCATCAATTTTCGTTCTGAATTGCATGAATATTTTCAAATGCTTATTTTAAAAATAATAATTCTACAAAATGGAAGAAAATTTAAATCTAGCTGACGAATTATGGTTCAAAATGTCCCATCTGAAAAAATTTAAAACTAGTTTGGCAAAAAATCTTTTAACCATTTCACCGTTTAACAAAGTTAAATATAAGGATGCTCTTGATAGGAACAACAACTGAATTATTAACATTCTTTTTCAGAATATATTATTTGATTTCTTTATAAAAAGAAACTGATAACAAATAATAATTTAAAATAAATAAATGCTTTAATTGTCAATCGACATTTCTATATATTCTTATCCTATATCCTGATAAGTTATTTTATATATTGACACCCCTTTTATCCTATTTCCACTTTATAAATATTTTATATGCTTTGAAAATGGAGAATACCATTCCAAATATTTTTATCATCAATTTTAAAATATGAGAGATAATTTTTTCATTCTTTTTAAAAAATGGGAAACAATTCCAAATCGAAAAATGAACTGAAAATCAAAATGCAAATTTATTCAACAAAGTTCAAATATTTATTGAAAATTGAGGTTGTAATATCAATTTTTGAAAAATTTAATTGCTGCTAGTTCCCATTTTGTTTTTTACCTAAAACAAGGAATGAAATAAAATGTTTGATTTAAAGTCTTTGGAGGAAATGCAAACAAAATGCTATGAGTGTATCAGAATACTAAAAATACATTTAATAAAAAAATTTTGAAATACATCTATTCTTCACTATTCTTAAATCAATCTGGCAGAAATTGATATTGGAAACAAAAAATAAATGTTTATCCATTTAACATAACATTTCAGGTATCACAAACATGCAAGGATAAACAAAATCAATTGTAATCAGAAACTGAAAGCAGAGCAACATATCATATATTTATTTTTCCAAGCATCCCAAATCTATTTAATTTCGACATTAACTTTATCTTGATAGCTATCTTTATTAAGGATATTAAACATCATATTTAAAAATAATTCTGAGTATTATAAGAGAAAAATCCTACATTTCAATATTTTTTATCAGGTTTTCATATTTATATTATAAAATAGGAGAAAACAAATATTTTGAAACGCTTCTATTTTACAATCAGAATGAATGTAGTTGAAATTTCTGGAACTTCTTATACTCATTCAGCAACAGAAAAAAAAATGAGGCGTGCAAGAAATTTTTTGAATCATTTTTCTTTGACACTGAGAATCAATGGACAAAGAACCACTTAAGGAAATTTTGAATAGATATCAGATTTTTCTAATGTGAATCAAACATGTTGTCAAATGTAATTTGACGAGAAAATTTTTTTTTTTAAAATATTTTTTCGAATTCTAATGAGTGGCCAATGTGTTTAAATTATAGATTTACATATTTCAAAAATTTTCTTCCGTATGAATTACGAAAAATGTCGCCGATGTTTGTAAAGATAAACTCACAGTGGAGAATTGATACTTTCACTAGGATGGTTGAGAAATATTTTCGACGAGAAAAAATTTATGGAAAAAAGAAACAAAAATTTTTGCATATTTGTTAATATAGTTGTGATTTCCTTCAATGTCCGATATTTTAAACACACAGTCACTAGAAATCATATTTTTAACTGGCTGACCCTATTGATACTTATTGTGTATATGGGAGAAAATTAATAAATAATAGGTTCGTTCAGGTATAATCTATATAGATAACGATTAATCTTTTTTTTGAAGAGGTTAAAATTCTTTGTGGTTTTTCAGTTGATTTTCACCAATTATTTTGGTGTTTTTTTCAAAAAAGTAGCGTTTTTTTTCAGAATCGATTTTTTGGAAGTTACTTTAAACCAGTGAAAGAATTAATGTTTTTTTTTTTAAATCTGGTCAAATGCCATGGCGGGTAAAAGCTTTGAAGGAAGAACTGGTGGATATTAATAATATATTAATCAATATTGCCATGGAAATATATTTATTTGAAGGCAGTGGCTTCATGAGTTTTGTGGGAAAAAAAAAATGGATATTTGGATTTATATAATTCGGGGAAAGACCCTTCAAATATTTTTTAAAAAGAGGATTTTAGCAAATCCAGCCCCGACATAGCAGAATTTTCCGTATGATTTGACTCTTTTTAAATTAATACTTTTGCAGGTTTTTGGATAATTTTAGAGTGCTAATAAAAATCATTTTTCCTTGAATGATTAAATATGGCTGGTTGAATATGAAATTTTTTTTTAAGTAAAAATAAGTTATGTAAATAATCATCGACAAATCTTCAGCAAACGTTTCTCTAATTAAAAATTTGGATGGAAGATATTAGTTATTTTTTTTTTTTTTTAGTTTAATTTTACGTTTAAATTCAAAACAAACTTTTTTATTTTAAAAATTTTTTAAAATTAAATTTTTAAATTCAAATTGTATTTATTTTTTTTTTTTTTATTTACATTTACAAAATACTATTTACGTTAGTCGGATTAAAAAATCTTTATTCTTTTTCCAATATTTATTGTTTCGTTATGGCCTGTTGTTTAAATATGGCTTTCTTCAGGTGGCTGGAATGTCGAACTCTTTTTTTTTTTCTCATTTTAATAATTCTATTGCCATTATTTAATGACGTCAATGAATATGTTATCAATTTTGTATTCCTCATTAAGTTATACAGGATTTAATTAACCGATAATTAAAACCAGTTTTAATAAATATTTCCCGAAATCACTTGATCTAACTAATTTTTTTATCCACTAATAATACATTTATCATCTCAAAAATATAAACAGATACTTTAGATTTAATCTTAAGTTTATAGAAAATGCTTTCTGAAAAAATTAAAAATACTATAAAAACATTTAAGATTTCATAAAAGTTGAGAGTTCGATGTAGTTTTATAAATGAAGTATCTATAATTTCTATGTAAATGTCATGAAATTTTTTTGGCTATTATTTTAATCAATTTTTTTTTTAACTCCGTTAATTTTATTATTAATTTTTATTTTTTTCTCATTTAAGAAAAAAATGATGTAACTGATATAATACAAAAATAAGACCTTATCAATTCCTTGATATAGATACTAATAATTGTAGGTAGCGTTCTCATATTTGAAAATTTATACTTAATTGTTATAAGATGGTTTTGTTTCTAAAAAATAATTGATGACTCTCGCCATAAAGCATTACAAAATCCATTTTTTATTCATGCTTCCTACGGTCATCCGTATATTTGAAATAAAACCGT
>CAHIKZ030002187.1:622500-647500 GCA_903632075.3 Acanthosepion pharaonis | reverse complement strand
TATACGTAAAAAAAAAAGAAGAAATTTCCCTTAATGTGCAGTGTCATCAACCCGAACGAGAAGCGCTCCTGCGCAGCTGGTCGTAGAAAGAACACTTTTCTCCTTTCAGACAAGCAGACCTTCGGACTCTGCTGTTAACAAAAGGCGTGCCTTTTCCACAGGTAAAATTTAATTTATTCTCATGGTATAAATCTTTCATAAAGTTCTATCCTATATTGTATTTTGAAATTGTTTTGCATCGCTTTGTTGAACACATATTGAATATATATATATATATATATATATATATATATATATATATATATATATATATATATATATATATATATCGTCTGTAAATATTACGCTTGACGATGTAGAATTAAATATTTGCTTTAAAATATGTTAGGTCCGAAAGGTTCCTTTTTCCTCTCAAGTACTGCTTTCTTTCTTTTCTCTTTATTACGTAAGAGATTAAAAGTATTTGTTTTATTTAAAAAAAAAAAAAAAATGAATATTCATTCTTGAATGCTTGTTTGGATATTGAGTTTAATTTTTTCAACTAGCAAACTATAAGAAATAATTAAACAAGAAATGGGCATAATATAAACATTTTAATTGCAGCTAGCCATGCTGGTGGGACATCAATGTCCGAAATAGTAAAGCGCGCCTTTTTAAAGGGATGGTTTAATAGATAAAAGATACGTAGATCCCTGCCTTGTGGTAGACTTTATTTAGTAAGACATTTTCTAGGTTGGTTCAACTAAGTACATAACAGATAAAAAATGAAAAAAAAACTCTTTTGAGGAAATCTTTCAAACACCCTGAATTTATAAACCCACTTCGTTTAGTAAATTTGCAATTGTTTTCTTTATTCATTTCAACACAAGTAAGGCAATAAAGTAACTAGGGTTTAATAGGTCCTTGAATGTTAAAGAATATAAGAAAATCTACTCTTAAGGAGTGAGGACAAGAATTAAGAAGACAGAAGATAACGATTGACCGTTTAAGTGATCTTCCGACCTCACACTAAAAGACTTACTTCGATTATTGCATTTGAAGAAAAAAACATTCCTTCCCCTGAATATTAAGACCATGTTTGTATGAGGCTATTTTCATAGTGTTCTAATGGAATGGCCCGCTTAATAAAGTTTAGCTGCAAAATTTTAGTTTATAAAAAATAATACCGTTACTTTAAATTCATTTATTTCCTTTAAACTGACCAGACATTTTCACCTGAGATAACTAGAATTCCTACTAGGTTTCATTATTGGCGGCCATAATTTTAACAATATAAGATATGCAGACGACACAGTGTTGATGCTAGACAGAGAATGAAAGCTATAAAAACTCCTACAGATGGTAGTGAAGGGAAGATGGGAGAGAGGATTAAATATCACGTACGAGACAGAATGCATGGCAGTTAGAAAAGGATGAACCCAAACTACGAATTACAAATCGGAGATACCAAAGGCCAAACACTTAAAAAAATATATATATATTAAAGATTTGGGAAAATGTTTTAAGAGAGGACTGAGAGAGCAACACTGAAATCCTAAGAAACATTGGTGTTGAGAAAGATGCCTTCTAAAATATAAGCAGATTATTAAGAAACAGAAAAACTTCAACCAAAGAGAACTATAAGTTCTGCCAAGATTCTTTATTGGCGGGCAAAATCTTATCAAAAAAGATATTCAGATGACACACTACCGTTACATCCAAGCTTACATCACCTGATATTCCCAAGGGATCATCCATCTAGGTAATGGCCAAGTTCGCGGTAGCTTAACTTCAGTGAACGGATGTGAACTAATGTTTGAACGTGATATGGCCGCAAAACTATTTTGCTACATGCACATATAAGCTTACAGTTGCACAATATGATTTCTTGGTTGATACGTTTTCTACGGCTTATCAACACTTTATACGTTATTTAAAGCGGAAAAAAAAATTAGATTGTAACATTTTTTTTTTGGCGGGGGAGATAATGATTTTAGCGATATACGTCTTAATACTTGACTCATCGTAAGAGGGAAAAGAAATGGATGCACTCCTTTCTCTAATGTATTTGCACATAAGTGAATACCACGAACCTAACAGTAATGGGGATTCGGCTCTCTGATTAAAAATTGAGAGCCATTATCTATTACACAACACTCACATCCAAGATTGCAGCACCTGGTATTCACAAGCGGTCAACCGTCTAGGTACTGACCAGGCGCGACGTTGCCTAACATCAATGATCGTACGAGAATCGGTGTTTCAACATGATGTGGCCGTAAGGATTCCACAATCTTGACAACATCAAATATGCAGATGACACACTGTTGATAGCAAACACAGAAAAGAAACTGCAAGAACTCTTACGAAAGGTAGTGAAGAAAAGCAAGAAGAAAGGACTAAATATCAACTGAAAGAAGACAGAATGCATGGTTGTCAGCAAAAGGGATAACCCAACATGCAAATTACAAATTGGGGATAACAAAATCAAACAAGTACAACAATTTAATATCTGGAATTAATTCTAACATAGGACAGAAAGTGCAACACATGCCATTCAAATGCTAAGTAAAGTATTAAGAAATAGAAAAATTTCATTAGAAACAAAGAAAAGAGTAATGAACTCTTATATAATATCTGCCTTCATATATGTCAGTGAATACTGGACAATCTCCTCACAGCTGAAGAAGAAACTTGACGCAACAGAAATATGGTTCTGCAGAAGGATGCTGAGAATATGATGGACTGAACATGTGAGCAATGATGAAGTTTTTTCAGATGACTTCGAATAACACTCGGACTAATAGTACTTGCTTGACAATACTTGCTCGAACAGTAATCCGTATAGTGATCCGAACAGAGAAATAGTATAGTGGATAGAGTAGAGAATAGCAGTCCATATAGTATAGAGGATAGACTAGAAATGGTGATCCGAATAGTAATAGAGGATAGGATAGAATAGAAATGTAGATCAATTAGACACAAACTAGCTACCATATATGAGTTTCCTTAATGGTCAACATGGTCTACTTAATTTAATAATGGGATCACCTGTGTTTGCTCACTGGCAATCTATGTTCAAAGGTGGTGAATATAATGAACTTAAAGAGAATTGGAATTCGGCTCACTGATTAAAAACTACGAACCATTATCCATTACATAATACGCACATCCAAGCTTACAGCGCCTGGTATTCACAAGCGGACAGTCATCTAAGGTACTGACCAGGCACGACGTTGCTTAATTTCAATGATTTTACGACAATCGGTGTCTCAACGTGATGCGGCTGTAAGGATTCCACAATCTTGACAACATAAAATATACAGATGACACACTGTTGATAGCAAACACAGAAAATAAACTGCGAGAAATCCTACAGCCGATGGTGAAGGAAAGCCAGAAGAAAGGACTAAACATTAACTGCAGAAAGATGGGAAGCTTTACAAAAGCGTAGCCTTCGTTATAAATTGAAAACTATGGTAGCCGGTAATGTTTATATCTCGTATATATAAGGTGTTAAAAAAATCTCCTTTCACCACTGATGGCAAGTGTGAGGGACTCCGTCTGATATAAAATTGGTTGGGTTTCGATCCTTGTTTGATGCAATGGCATGGCTATCCAAATTGATGAACTGTTATACTGCGAAACAATCTTTCAAAATAAACTATATATATATATATATATATATATATATATATATATTTATCAACAATTTTAAGAAAAAACATTTTATAAACTGCAACATAAATTAAATCATGTTTCAGCACTATAGGTGCTTCTTCAGACAGTTAACCACCAAAAAAAACTGCCACCTTAAGAAGAACCTACAGTGCTGAAATATGATGCGTTTATGTAGCGGTTTATAACATGTTTTTGTTATAATTGTTATTAGATATTATTGTAGTGAAAGGGATAATCAGTTACCCCAGAAAAAAGTTTGTGTTTTGTGTGCGATCTGTCGAAGAAAAATTACCAAAAAGTAGTCAGCAAAAATCTACATCAATGACTAGAATTCTGCTAATGTTCTTTCCTCCCTGAATGGCGTGACCAATCAGAAAATTCTCTCAAAATGAACAGAAGTCGTTGTTTTTTTCGCTTATAAAAGGAGATGATTTTTTGAGCTGTAAAAATAACATGCGTTGTTGTTGGCGAGAAGTGAAGGTTGAACATGTGACCCCATTTTGTCATTTCTACTTTGCTTGTTGGACTGTTACGACGGGCTATCGTTTGAACTGCGATTTGGCTACAAGTGTTGCGGCCGAGAAACGGAAGAAATCTATTGCTGTTGCTACTATCAGACAGTCTTTTCTTTACTACAACAATTATAAAGCTCTAATCTGTATTGAACACTTTTCAAAATATGTTTGGACATTGGGGTTAACCTACCTTATACTTCGATATATATATATATATATATATATATATATATATATATATATAGTGTGTGTGTGTATGTGCTTTTGTGTGATAGGTAACTGCTTGTTTTCGAGTCTGCAAGTCTGCTACGGTTGCTAGTTGATGTATTCTGCAAACGGTCGCTAAGACACGTCGGCGATTCTTCAGCACTCACAGAGCCCAGTACGCCAAACTCTTAGTCAAGTTTATTTGTTGCTTCATGTTAACACTACCATCAAATGGCATGCGAACTGATTCGGCTACAATGTCTTGGGTTCAACAGTGATATGGCTTGCAGGTATTTCCCAACATAACATATGTGTGTAGAGGAAAAAGCGTGGGAAAGGCGAAGAAAAAATAATCTACAAACACAGCTGTACATATTTAAATACATTTTATTACTGAGTATTTGTTTTCTTTGAAGTTGAAAGAAACGAATTAAAAAGATTTTCACAAATAGAGTTTCCTAAAATATTTTATTTTTGATTTTTTACAACATAACAGAAATAATTGCGTTAATATGATGGAAAAGCTAAATTCTCAAACTTAATGAGAGAATTACGTATTTACGCTGTTTGATGTATGCTTGTAATTATTAATCAGTTAGCAGTGAGTGAATGAGTGCTGTGTTGTTACTACTAATAATATTAGGTTGTTTACATAACTCCGTTCGTATATTTCATATGTATAAAAATATAATGTATAATGTACATTTTAACAGAGAATCTTTTTGCGAAACGAAATACTCAACAATTATTTGAAAGGTTGTGTAACTAATTATAAAAAAAGTGTAATCATATTGTGCACAACAACAACCCTGGTCAAATGTTTACCGAAATAACCTACAAGTGAATTTGTGAATTTCCGAATATTTATAAGAAAATAGATGGATCAAGTAAGATAATGTTAGATTTACTAAACTCAGAAATTTATTGGTTAATAAATATTTGCTCTAAATTTTTAAATATCTATATTTAGGAAGGAAATACTTTCTGAAGTCATCTCTCAATTTTTGTAGTAGTCAATAAGAATGATTGTCTGAAATTTGAAGGCTTTGTTGGCGTTTGGGATAGGGTCTCTGATTGGCTAATAAATGCTAATGGGTAAATTTTAATCTGAAGCCTAGTTTGTACGCAAAAATGAGTCTTTTTTCTGTGTGAGCCATTGTTTGCACAGAATTAAGATTTTTGGTGACGTTACTGAAATCTATTGAATATTTCTACAATTGTTCACAAGATTCCACATGTATTTCAACTTCAGTACTTGTTTGATTTTGACGTCTCAAGACGCAAGCTCCGAGTTAAATTTTATGAAACATTTTTTTTCATATATTTTATCGTTTGCCCACGTATTCGAGTGTGGAAAAATCTTCCCCGTATTCGCTAAAATATTTCCAATATTATACGAGGTGTGATCAAAAAATATCGGGACTGGTGCTATAAAAAGAAAACCAAAACACACATCAAGTCGAGTATAGGAAAGTTTGTATCGTTTCATCCATGGAAAAGGAGTTGTAGATTAGAAAATAATTAATCACACCCAAGGTCGCTTAAACGCCACTGAAATCTATCAAGACAGGCAAGTGAGGACTGGACAGTCTCAAACCTGATATGCCAGCAATACGGCAATTTTTTGGCCGATGCATTTTTTTTTTAATAGACCAGGCGGACATTATTTACGTTATTCGGACTATTATCCTCATCTTTGTCGCCATATTTATCACAACGTTTCGGTCGGAGAGTACAACGACCGAAACGTTGTAATACGTTTTGACAAAGATGAGGATAATAGTCCGAATTACAAATAGATCATAAATCAATATCTCAGAAATATAGACAGACGCAGACCAGGCGGAGTCAGATACTTACTGGAGTGGTACAATTAACCAAAGATTTTACCAGCACCTTTAGCACTAGATCGGATATATGTATTCCACTGGGCTGAGCGTGAATTCCAATAGGCGATCAAGATAACGAGCATCTAAATAGCTGAAAGTTAAGTGCTAGGTGATAGTGAAACGTTTCTAGTTTGTTTTTTGACGTATTGAATATCTTATGCCAGTCCTTCCAATCTGAGCCACCGAGGCTCGGCCAGAGGAGAGATCATCCTGACTTTTTGAAGTACGCATACAGTTCCACTCGCATAGATATTCAATAGAGATCGGAGTACATTTAATGGATGATGATATTACTTGTCGGGTAAAATAATATCGCGTCTTCGGTCACCAGTATAACACGAGGGAGCTATGGAAGAAAGATTTATTCTCCCATTGACATTTCCCCCATTATGAGCATTATTATATCAGTGATATAATAACACCGTCTTCCACGGACAGACTAGAATGGGTAAAATGAAAAAGGAGTGACAAAAATGCTTTGGTCTTAAAGAGATTTTTGTACCACAAAGACGCACACAAAACTATATATACATATATTCCCGTGTCACACACAGAGAATAATATATGATAACCGGTGTAACAGCAAAATTGTTCAAATCGTGCAAAAGCAAAATTGTCCAATTGTTAGATTAAGATTTGAACCATTGTATCTTAGAAATGATTAAAGATATCTTACTGGAATTCTCCGATGTTTTCATGAGACTATTGGACTCTACATTGAGCAATAAGAATGTATTTAACACTAAATTGAAATGATGATCCCTCTTCCTATTGTGGCTTTCTGTACCAGCTTTCCTCTCTACTGTTCCATATTTTAAAAATATTCCACCGTTCTCTTGATGGTTCCTGAATGGTCATTGAAGATGAAGGCGGGGGTATGAATGTTGGTACCATTACTGAAAACCTGGTTGAAAAGATAGTGGGCCTGTCGCAAAACAATTTTAACATCATCTCTTTTTAGTCAAATAATTCAAGTATTTTCCTTGATTCTTGCTAAAAATGATGTCCAGATGTCTAAACTAAATGCATTAGTTTAGTGATTTTTTTTTTTTTTTAGAGATTAAACATTTTGTGGGATGGATAATTATGCCGTTACTCGATTTGGAAAATTCTGAAATTACACCTAGTATATATATATATATATATATATATATATATATATATATATATATATATATATATATATTTGTGTGTGTGTGTCCTTCCGCGCGATCATAAATAAAAATTACATGTTCATCGTTAATGATAGTTAAGGATCGGAAGCTCATGAAGGATTGAAATTAAGTTCAAATACATTGACATTTGACACACACACACACACACAGACTCATATATATATATATATATATATATATATATATATATATATATATATGTGTGTGTGTGTGTGTGTGTGTAATGTCAGGATTATTTCCCAATTTATTTAATATTATCTTCACTCTTTCTAACCTTCTAAGTTTTTGTCCTGGAATAACATGGTACCACACATATTACTCGTACGATTACATTTTCAAGTCATTTTCACTTCTCTTTGACGGTCCTAGGTGAAAATACTGTCTCGCGTGTTAAAGATCTTATGGATCGAGTTAGATTATTTCTAATTGACTCTTTTGTTTCGCTCTGAAATAATGATCCCTCATCCCGTTGTGACCTCCTGGTCCACTTTCCCTCTCTACTCTTCCCTCTTCTTTAAACTTATTCATCGTTCTCTTGATGGTCCTTGAATAGACTTTGAAGATGGAAGCCAAGATAAGAATATTGCTACCATTACTAAAAGGCATGAATGATCTTTTTTTCTCTTTCTAGCTGAATATTTCAGATGTTTTTTTTATTCTAACGACAAATGGTATCAAAATGGCTAAATCTAAAATCCTGGGAAAAAAAAAACTCTATTATTTTAGAGGTTTTTAAGCTATTAAAAATTTCTCGGGATGTGCAACTATCCCATATTTTTACACGATTTTGCAGTGACACATGGTATATACAACTATTGTAGCAAATATTAAGAGAAAATTTAATATAGCGAAAGAGAAAAAATACAGTAGAAAATAAAATAAATATACAAACCTCTCATAAACGGACTGATAGGGGATAGTCCGTTAAATCCGATTGTCTTTAGATCGGAAGGGATTATTTTTGTGTTATAAAACCAGTATAGTAACAGACAGTAGTTATGATCTTAATGTCAATACTATAAACATTTATATATGGCATAAATAAATATATATTTAATATAGATATATGAACCAAAATAACAAAATAATCGATCGTTTAATAAGATCATTTCAAATTGTCTTTTTTTTAGCTCTAAGTTGAAATGACGATCCCTATTCCCATTGTCACCTCCTGATCTAGCTTTCCTCTCTAATGTTTTCTCTTTTAAAACTTATTCATCATTCTCTTGATTTGTTCTTGAATGGACTTTGAGGATGGAAGCGAGAGTATGACTGTTGGTACCATTACTGAAAGCCTGAATGGTTTATTTCCTCTCACCATTGCTCATTTGGGAAGACATTCGGTCTGACACAAAACGATTTTAACCTGTTCTCTTTTTAGCTGTCTAGTTTCGTTTCGGTCTAGTAGACCATCTTCAGAACATATTCATAAAACATAATTAACATTAGACTATATTCAATTCGATATGAAAAGACGATGGACATAAGAGTAAGACTGAAACGTCCGACGTTGACATTATATTAACATTAAAAGAGCATAATTGCTTATTAGGATTTTTGTTTGATTTTCCGTATATTTTTCTTCATACTGTCGGATCTATATCCATATATTTGCTAAATACATATATATATATATATATATATATATATATATATATATATATATATATATATATATATATAAAAATTTCCGATTTAATCGGTAGAGAAGATCTATTTATGAATAAATGACAATAGAAAACTGGTAATTGCGAAAGCGTCAGCAATTACCAGTTTTCCTATTGTTAATTTTATTCCTAAATATATATATATATATATATATATATATATATATATATATATATATATATTATATATATATATTAAGTTTTTACAGGGATCTTCTAAAATAAGATGTGACACAACGCCCAAAGTATGGGGCACCCAATGTGGATCGAACTTGAAAAGCGAGACACGCTTGCTTGTAGAGTTTAGGTGCATAATGTATATGCGTATGTATGTATGTATGTATGTGTGTATGTGTGTGTATATTTTAATATGCATTTTTAAACGTCTATTGTGATTTTCTGTATAAGTTTTATAGAGATTTTATAGTGTGTGTGTGTGTGTGCATATGTGTTCATAATTAATAAATATATATATATATATATATATATATATATATATATATATATATATATATATATATATATATATATATATATGTTTTGAATGTTTGTTGTGTATGTATGTCATTAAAATGATGGATATTATAGCTTCTGCAAATAAAAAAACGTCTTTGTAAAAATTGAAATGGAAACCTGAAATTAAAAGACTCTGAAACGAAGCGGGGGAATTTAATTCAAAAAATTCAAAAACACTAAACCAAGTTCTACAAACAAGACTAAATGTAATATATTGACCGGGCTGTTGGTGGTTTATTTTCACAATATGCTGCCTTTCTCTTGCAATAGAAATGTACATGCCCTTCGAAAGGGTCGTTAAAAAACCAGAAATGGAAAGTAAAAAAAAAGAAAATGGACAAGAAAAAAAAAAGAAAAGAAAAGAAAAAGGCTGCAATGAATGGACGACATGAAACGCAGGAAAAGAGCGAATGAAAGAAAAATAGAAAGTGAAAAACAGAAATAAATAAAGAAACGCTAAAATAAAAGTTTGAAAAATAAAACAGTGAAACAAAGAACAAATTCAAAGAAGAAAGTAAAATATGACAGAACGAGCAAGTTAAAAAAATAAACAAGAAAAAATATATATATATATATATATATATATATATATATATATATATATATATATATATATATATATATATATATATAGATTGTCAGTTGTTGGCAAAGTGTCTTCCTTGTTGATTATTTTCCAGTTCAGCATCGCCAAGAGCTAGACTTTAATGAAAGCAGACAGTCAGTTTTAAATTGTCGAACACCAAAACACAGAAAACGAGAGCCCTTATCTACTAAATGAATCGTGAAATATTTCAAACGTTCTATATGTAAGTGTCTATTGGTTGTTGCGTCGTCATGTGCGCATACAGGAGGACATAAGTCTGTAAGCGGCAAAAAGTGTAAATAAATGAATGTGTGTACTTTTAACATATACAAGGATATATATATATATATATATATATATATATATATATGCACACACACACACACACACACACACACACACACACACATATATATATATATATATATATATATATATATATATATATATACATACTGAGAAAAACAGATGCGTGTCTGGTTTTGTTTGTGCAAAAAATAGAATTAGCCACTATATAAATTGGAATAGACTAACAGACAGATGCACACCACACACACACACACACGCACACACACATATATATTGCATAATGAGTACATAAATAATTACCTCTCTCCTCTTTACTACTCTCAATTTCCCTCCCTCTCGCTCTATGTATGACCTCTCTCTCTTTCTATCTATCTATCTATCTATATAGATATCGATATAGATATTGGATAAGGAGCGCATAAATAATTACCTCTCTCCCCTTCACTACTCTCTATTTCCCTCTTCTTCCCCCTCTCCCTCTCTCTCTATCTATCTATCATCTCTATCTATCTATCTATCTATCAATCTATCTATCTCTAGATATATAGATATCGATATAGATATTGGATAAGGAGCGCATTAATAATTATCTCTCTCTCTTTTCCTCTTCTCTCTTTCCCCCCTCTTCCTTCTATCTGTGTGTGTGTGTAAATATATATATATATATATATATATATATATATATATATATATATATATATATTAGAAATGGATTAAATCTTACAAATATTTAATGTATTTTCTGTTTATACGTTATCTTTATGAATACACTTATTTAAGTAAATGGTCTGTTCTTTAATAGGACACTATTAATTACATTTACCAGCCTGAATGTTCGAGATATTTCCTAGAAAATCTACGTTCACCGGTAGGAATCCGGCCTGCATCCTCTGAGGAACAACCATTAAGTCTGGTTTGCTATAACCGTTCAGCCACAGAGAACCTTCGGTTAAGGAAAGCTCTAATTACTGCTTTTAAACACACACTTTCGTCTATCTTTCTCGATCTACCATATCTACGCTGTATTCGTATCCTAACGTAAGCATTGACAATGTATCCTTTGAAATGTGTTAAATATGACGTGTGTATATGTATGTATGTAACAGTAGGTATGCAGAATGTTCACTGCAGCATACTTCTATGAATTTATTTTCTGGGTGATTCTTAATGAATATATATTTTGTTTTTCATTACGTATACCTACTTTTGCACACCATGTATACATAGGTATACAAACATCAACATCCTTGTGCAAATTAATTGAAACAAAACGAATAATTCCTGATTTTTCCAATGTAACTTGACCCAATGCCATGTTAGTACTTTGTATGTCCATTCGATGAAATCGTTTCTTGCAGATTCTCGATTGGATTTAAATCAGGAGAGTCTACGGGTCAGTCTGACGTACTTTGCTTTACTCATTGGTAAGGCTTGTCAAGTGTATTCGTGCATCGTTACAATTTTCGTACGCTACCTTGGATTAACATCCATCGCAGTCAATGTCTGCAGGACAACTAATCGATGGTTGAGACAATGGGCGTGATATAAATCTGATTCAATCACGGATGACGCAATATTTTTCAAGGCCAAACAAATTCCATCATACACCCAGAAAATAGATTCATATTACTGCACACCACTGCAAATGACCTAATCTGAGGAAAAATAGAAATCGATTACACCCTGTCTAGTGGGTCTAAAATTGACCGTATGGTGAAAGAAAGGAAATTAAAGCGATTGTTTCAATTAATTTGCACAAGGGTTTATATAATGCTTTTGTAAATACCTTATGAGTACATTACAGAAACTATACACGAAAATAGATTCATATTACTGCACACCATTGCAAATGACCTAATCTAAGGAAAAAATAGAAATCGATTACACCCTGTCACTCGAGCGGGTCTAAAACTGACCGTATGATGAAAGAAAGGAAACTAAAGCGGTTGTTTCAATTAATTTGCACAAGGGTTTATATAATGCTTTTGTAAATACCTTATGAGTACATTACAGAGACTATACACGAAAATGGATTCATATTACTGCACACCATTGCAAATGACCTAATCTGAGGAAAAATAGGAATCGATTACACCCTGTCAGTCCAGTGGGTCTAAAACTGGCCGTATGGTGAAAGAAAGGAAATTAAAGCGTTTGTTTCAATTAATTTGCACAAGAATTATGTAATTGACTGGTCAGATATGTATGTTTAAGACAGAATATATATACTTAGCCACTCCAGACTTAGATCTGTGGTAATGTTCCAGACTTGGAAGTGAGGCAATGGTTAACGGTTCAGATAGTCTAAGAGATAACGGTACTGGAGAGTAGAGAGGCAGATTCCAGTCAGAGTCGGTTTCTTTTTTCTTTTTTTTTTATTTAAGCGCAAGTAAACCTGGGAAAGGTACGAGTCCAAATCTTCTCATTTTAGTTATTCGTTAACTAGTAGAACTTATCTAAAATTTACAATCTAAAAATATTTCCCAGCTTTAGATAACCTACAAAATATTGATAACCAAGTCAATATATATGCAGGGTGCGATGGATGAATTGTCGTCTAAATTAAGTCAGTTATGTGCCATACGTGATACACGCTTAGGCGATCATTTATCTTTCGATACGTGACTGACGAGGCAGATTTTTTTCCCCGCAGTAGATTGACATTTCTTTCTGCTGTAGACCAGTTGCCATCCAGGGCTATAGAACCCGGTCTGTCCTGCTATTTACCCATAGTTGGGGGGGGGAGAAGAGGATTCGTACCTTTTCCAAGGTTATTAGCACGTAAGTGAATGCAATGGATTCGACTGGAATTCGATCTCGGCTTTCCGATTCCTTAATCCAAAACGCTATCCATTACTCTACCGTAAAATAAAAATGACATTGATATGTCATTTTAAAATATGCATTTACCAAAATTACACAAAAATATCTGAAAATACTAAAAAATTAATTTTATTTATATTAATTCTAATTTTATTCAATAAATTCGCTATTGGCTTCAACCACGGCCTCCACTCAACATCAGAAACTTCTGCGTCTCTACTGTACGGTCTCCATATTTAATTTGGTGACTACTGCCATAATCCTCCCTTTCAGCTCATCTGTGGCGCTACAAGGAAATTTTTGTTCTCTCACGCCCAGCACATAATAATCAAAAGGAGTTAGGTGGCTTCATACAAAGTTTGATTTGGTTACAGAAATTGTCTGACAGCCATACCTGGATACTCTCGTTCGTGTAACATGGTGCAGAGTCCTGTTGCCAGACACAGGTTCTTCCGACAGCCACCCTTTTGACCTAGAGAAACACTACTTCATCAAGGCACTTGATGTAGTCTTCCGGGATACGTCTGGAGCACTTTAGGAAGATGAATGAATGGGTGAGGTAACAACGCCCACGACAGACACACAGACAGACAACATGAGAAATATAGATAGTAGATACTGACTTTGTGGTAATGTGAGACTGAAACATATTTTGGATTTTACGAATAATTATTTATTTATTCAATTTTTTTACGAGTGAAAATGTCTATAACAATTTTGTTTGAGTATAAGAAGTCCTACAATTTAGGCTGGCGAGAGGAGAGGGATTCGTACATTCCCAATAATATTTACGCGTAAGTGAATGCAAAAAACCCGAACGGAAATCGACCATGGCTCAACCACTATCCATTATATAAACCGGACACACAGGAAAAAAATTGTTACATTTTATATGTTTATAGACAAGTTAGCGGGAAGGCCAAGACCGACTTTGCATTTCCCAGCTTCCATCGATAGTGGAAATAATCGATTTTTTCAAGCTTCTACGGCAGTTTTCATGTAGTTTGCGGCCATTTTGTACTGGCCAGAGTGAGAGGAAATAGTTGGCTGCCACAAATAGGCAGGAAGATTCTTTTGGCCAGCGTGAGAGCCAACAGCTGACTGACACGAATGTTAACTAGCATCCTAGCATGCAAAAAAAATCAATAGCTGCATTCGTCACAAGTAGGGAAAATTTAAATCTGCATGGCACTTTACTCCAATTGGCTCATTGGCTTGCTTAAACTCAACGTTGATCCTGATTCCGCTGAACTGGGTTGGGTGTGGAAAAGTATTTGTTGTTAACATTCTTTTTTCATTCGGTTTAATCCCCGTTTATAAATTCCAGTTGCATAAGGTCTTTTTAATTTTTTTCAAGCTTTCGTCTGTTCCTACAGACATCATCAGGTATGGAAGTAGATTTTGTTCTTGTTTTTACTTCTCAGTAATAAGTGGGCAACGAAAATAGAGATGCAATCAGAAAAAATGCTATAAGAAATGTGTTATTGTTTTGGAACGTGCCGTCGCAACGCTGAGTTTGAATTTAAATTTTAAGGTTCTGCGTTTTTGTAGAAAAATAGCAATAAGATAATACTTTTTTACTGGTAGATTTTCCGTGAATATGGCATGAACTATATTGTTCAATAATTACAGAAATGTCACACTTATTATCCGAAAGTTGCACGTTGGATCAGTTATTTTAATTTCAATTCCAAAACAATAACACATTTCTCATAGCATTTTTTCGGAATTTATGAACGGGGATCATATCATTCATATACAGGTTCGGGGTTGATGTATTTTATTTATATTGTTTGCGATGAAGTATTCTCGCCATTTAAATCATTAACCTCTATATTTGTTTTTTGTATGAATGATTCATAAATCTATAAATTATATTTGCACCTTTTAATTGAAATATATATATATATATATATATATATATATATATATATATATATATATATGAAAGAGAGAGAGAGAGAGAGATTGATAGATAGTCTGGAGTTAGAGACAAAGTGAAAACACTCTGCCGACCACGCTTTTCACCTTTTTATCTTAGACATTTTCAAGTCGGAATGAGATAAAATCCATTGGTCTTGTGATTTCCTTCTCGATGTCCGAAGGATTTTTATTTTTAATCACCCTTTTGAGAAACATGTGACTGAGGTCTCCTCCTGGGTAACATCGAAGTATCCGTGCCAGAATAGAAACACCAATCGAAACTTTGGTTCTCTCCTGCCTGTTCGAACACGATAACCCACACGAATCTCTTTTTCCGGTTACACCAGGCCCGATTCTAATGGACGTAGCTTTGTCACTGTTCGTAATGAATGTAAGCGTTTCCTCAAAGAACCAAAGGCGGTATTCGCTTATAGAATGTGACACCGTATAACCTTTCTCAAGTTTGGTTTAAGAAAATATTGGCAGCTCTGCAAGTGTGTAGTGAACAAGACCAGATCTTCTGTTCCCCCTCTCTTCAATAATTTGGAAGTGTTGACATCTACTGCAAATAAAGACGACTGCTTTTCCCAGCAATGTTATTCCATCTCCACTCTCGTCTCATCTGTAGTATCTATGCTTCGTTTCTTCCCACCCCCAGGAGAGAATCTGTATGATCATAAAAACCGTCACTGGTTTCCGACAATATTTCTAAACTAGATCCCGAAAAGTCTTGCAGATCTGACGGCATCTCTGCAATGGTATTGAAGAAATCTGCTCCTGAACAGGTTCCTGTTTTTTTTTCTAAATGATGAGGTCCCACGGGGCCATACCCCCGGACCTATGCTGTTTTTGATTTTTCTCAACGACCTTCTCGATATCACCAATTCCCAACTCTGTATCAGTGTAGATGGCTTACACTGTTTACTTTTATCGTAGCAGCAATTCCGACAGATCCGACAAATTGGAATCGACAACTGCTCTTGAAAAGCACCACCAATCAGTGGTTAGCAGGGGCATTGAACGGTTTGCAAAATGCCCTCAAAATAAAATTGCTTTAATTAAAGCACGACAGAGAACGTTTTCTAGCTTATACTAAACTACAGTAGAGCAAAACTTTGCGCCATCAATTTTAAAAATTCAACTAACTCAGAGTAGCGTGATTAAATTAATTTATCAAGTTAATTTGGTTCACTGCGTTGTGCCAGAAAATTCTACTCATCAGAAAAGCTCTTGCATATATATATATATATATATATATATATATATATATATATATATATATATAAATTTAAATTGAGCACTGTTTTGTAAAAATATCAATAAGAACACCGGATTATATATCTTACTGTTCTTTCTTTTTTTTACTAATATATATATTGTTTATATGTTATTTTTATAGGTACAAATATTTAATTAAGTGAATGCTCTCTTTATAATAAGCAGTATTAACTGTAGAATAACAATAATAAGCAGCACTTACCGGCGAAAAGGTCCCAGCTAGCGTCCAGTTGGCAGATAAAAATAAAGCAGGTTTTAACTTAATACAAACCCTGCAAACTAACTGATGAATCAAGCTGGTATTTATATAGAAATACCTCCACTCAGGTACCAGCAGCCAATCACAGCCCAAGCAATGGACTATCCCACTTTAGCACAATGAGATGCTCCATGGCAACATAAATAGCTCTCTTTCTAAAGGTTGGATTATTATTCACTTAGCTTGCTCCACAACTGAGTGTTTATCTCTACCACGTGATTTTTCTACATTAACAACAGACCGAATGTTCGAGAAATTTCATAGAAAATATGTGTCTCCAGACAGTAATCGAACCATTATCCTACACAGAACCGTCATATAGCCTGAAGTGTTATACCATTTAGCTACAGAGGCAGCGTCTGTGTTGCCATGTCGAATTACTGCTTTTAAACTTCAAATTATGGAAGACACATATTTTCTATGAAATTTCTGTGACATTCGGGCCGGTAAATATAGTTAATAGTTAATACTGTTTATTATAAAAGAGAACATTTACTTAAATAATTGTATCTACAGAAATAACGTATAAACAATAAATATATTAAAATCATTGCCGGACTTAGTCCATTTCTTACTATATATATATATATATATATATATATATAATATATATATATATATATATATATATATATATATATATATATATATATATATATATATATATATATATATATATATATATATATATATATATATATCAAAAAAAGTTTTAACAAAGATTTAAGACTGAATGTTGAGTCTGATTTTGAATTCTATAGTTCGATACTGGTCCAGTTGGTATGATGTTTGATTTTAACCAACTGTTCTAAACAATTTCGAAAGTCTTTGCGCACCGCTGATGAGTCCCAAATATAGGACGAAACGGCCATCCAGTGCTTTCTGCATTCTGTTGAGATTTCTATCAGACTTGATGAATTACTTAAATATATATATATATATATATATATATATATATATATATATATATATATATATATAAATATAATATATTCTAAGAAGTAGAATCGCTTTATTTCAATTAGACCAGGAAACAACTATTTGATTAAAAAAAATGCAGAAAGAAATGAAAAAAGTAACATGTAGTGTTTTTAAGTATATAAAATTTGGAGATCAGCCGATTCCGCCATTTTGGTTTCAATCTTTCGGTATCATCAGCCGATTTCGGTCAGTTGATTTCCTAGACGCTTTATTTTTTTAAAAATAAATTTTATAGAGACAGTATATTTTTAAGAATATCTGCTATTCGTCTGTGTAATGAATATCGCTGGCATATCTGGTCTGATGCTTCCAAGATTGAGATTCCTGACAATATTTTAAGAAGAGTTTGTAATACAACCGAACCTGATCGGGCATCTCAACTTGAGTCAGTTTCCCACCGACATGACGTGATTTCCCTCTGTCTTTTCTATAAATATTTTCATTGCATTCGTTCTCCTTCTTTGATCGGCTGTTCTCCTTGATACTTCAACTGCGCGAATTGAAGACAACTACCAGATTGGCAAATGTTCCTATCGTTTTACTGTTAAATTAGCTTGATGTAAAGATCAGTTCTATTCTAAAATTTTCTACTCTTTTGCTCGTCTGTTGAGGATCCTTCCGAATTCTTGTTTCCGTTTAACCTATAATCTTAATTAAATTAAACGTCATTGGCTGCCTTCTGTCTTCATAAATTCTGTTTCTTTGTTGACCTTTTTCTTACTCAATTCTTCTTATGTTCCTCCACTACTTGAAAACTACTGAATCTTAGTGGCATTATCGCCTTTCTAAGAGTGAAACGATTAAAAAAAACAACAAAAAAAAACAGGATAACAAACAAAAAGAAATATTTAATATCTTTATCAGATGCTAAGATCTGAAAGTTTTTTTTTGTATGTTGAATTTTTTCAGGCAGTTCACCCCCAAGCAAGCCGGGTGTGCCACTAGCACGCAAGGGGTTACAGAGGATTGAGAACAAGAATAAAGGGGAGTGTTTAAGAAAATGATACAGAGAAGGACGTGGAACAAGCTCAGGGTGTCAGATGCCGATTGACATTACACTTGAATATTTGAAGATTATAGACATCGGGGAAGAAAGTAAGGGGAAGGGAGTTCCACAGACGGGAAGTGCGAGGGAAGAAGCTGTTTGAGTAGAAGAGACAGTTATATTTAACCGTTTTCACAGTGAAAGGGTGGGACCGAAATGCCAGCCTGGTAGCTCGCTTAAATTCAGGCAGTCTGGGAACCAGCGAAAGTAGCTCGTCGGAACAGTTGCCGTGAAAATATTTCTAGAATAGACAGAAGGAGGCCACGGCCCGTGTGTGGAAAAGCGATTGTAAACTAGATGCCAGATCAGGACCTATTATCTTGCTTATTCCTCTCCGGATTTTGTCGAGGACCTCAAGGTGTACAGCTGGAGCACCAGACCATATATGACAGCAATATTCAATTAATCAGAAAATTCCTCCTGTGTTCCATTTAAAAGAAGGAAGTTCTTGTCACAAAGAAAAAACCCCAGAACCTCGAATTTAGATTGTACAAATTCCCAGGTGGTTCTTTCATTAAGCATGAATTAAACTCACCATGTCTAGTGTTCACTGTTATCTATTACCATAATCTGCACTTTCTTCCTCCTCTCACGACACTTCAATAAATTCATTCAGTAACAACATGCCTTGATTTCACAGGCCTTTGTTCAAGATGAACAAAAGAAAAAATGTTTTCAAAAATGGATTTCATAAGATTAAGTATTTAGCATTAATATTTTGATATATGTGTGTTAAAATGCATTTATATATATATATATATATATATATATATATATATATTTATATATATATAAATCCCATGTATGTCATAAAATAAAGGATCTACAGAATTGATAATTGACAAACACATATATAAATTAATATATATATATATTCAAATATGAAGAATTTATACACACACAAATCACACACATTTTTATATATATATATATATATATATATATATATATAGAATATATATATATATATATATATATATATATATATGGTTTTTGAAAGAAAGTTTTTAAAATAAATATTAAACGATAGTTGTTGTGAAAACTTATAGATCTTTGATCTAAACAGGATTAAATTTAAATAAAAATTTCCTATTCATGTATCTATCTTTAACATATCTATAGAACTTCTATATAATGTGTTTTTATACTTTATGATATTTATTAACAAAATGGCACACTCTTATGTATCCTGTTTTCGTTGACCTAACCAAATGACAATCTTTCCGTTAAATACACAGTTATTTCAGATTTCGAAAAATAAAGACTTCCATTTATTTTTTTAAATAAAAGTTTTAAAAAAATGATGACAAAAAAGTTCAACACAGGCGTGAATTGTTCTTTTAGGCTCTTATCAAGACCAGAGTCGAAAACAAATTCGTGTTAGAATTTGAAACCTATTTTTTTTATTGTCCGTAATAACACAATTTCTGGCTGTGAATATCTGGGTTAAAAATAAAAATTTGTTAAAAGTGTTGTAAATATCTTGTTTAATTTAAATCTATTAAACTTAAAGGAAGAATCAAAATTAAAAAAACGGAATTAATTGAACTTGTTTCTTGGCGTTAATTTAAATAACAGGACCATGGCACACAACTCTAGTTGGTTGAAAGAAAACGTAGTTGAAGAATGTTGCAGAAAAAAAAATTCGAAAAATAAAGAGAGAGAACGAAGGGGAGAAAGAGAGTTAGTGGGACATGGTGGGTAAAATCAATGAGAGCAAGTAAAAAAAATGGCCGAGAGAAAGAGAACAAATATAAAATTATTAAAAAGAGAGAGAGAGAAAAAACAGATAAAATTATAAATAAAATGACGAGAGTTAAAATTGTGAAGAAAAATCAAATCGATGAGAGAAAAATATTGATTAAGAGAAATGGAGAGAGAAAAATGAGGGAGAAAGTTTAAACGAGAGGGAAATGATGGATTGAAAGAGAGAGAAAAATTTTTTTATTAAAATGGAAATAGTTAAAGATGAAAGTCAATGGCGATATCTAAACAGATTGACAGATCAGCAAAATAATCAAAAGGAAAAGTGCGTGTGTTTTTGTGTGTGTGTGTGTAATATTGAACGAGAGAAAGAGTGTGAGAAAGAAGAATTACCTTATACCAAAGAGGTTGATAAAAGAGGGGGGAAGAGAGAGAAGGAAAGATGAACAGAAAGAGAGAGAAAGACGACGAGAAAGAGAATACGTGGTGGGTAAAATAAAATCGATGAGAGAAAACAAGAATGGCGGAGAAAAGCGAGAGTGAAAATGTAAGCTGAAGAGAGAGAGAGAGAGAGACAGAGAGAGAGAGAGAGACAGACAGACATTGAGAGAGAGAGAGAGACAGAAAATGAGAGAGAGAGAGAGAGAGAGAAACAGAGAGAGAGAAAAAAATTGAGAGATGAGAAGAGACAAAAATTGAGAGAGAGAGAAAATGAAGACAAGAAAGACAATGAGAGACATTAACAGAGAGAGACAAAGAGAGAAGGAAAGATGAATAAAAAGAGACTGAAAGAAGAGAAAGATGGATTTGACATTGAGAGAGAGAGAAACCAAAAAATGAGAAGAAAAAACCGATAGATTGAAATGGAAATGAAAATATTTAGAGAGAGAGAGAGAGAGAGAGAGAAAGAGATTTAGAGAGAATAGAAAAGAGAGAAAGACATTGAGAGAAAGAGAGAATGAGACAGAAACATGGTAATTAAATCTGAGAAAATTCCCAAGAAAAAGACATTGAAAAAGAGAGAGAAATATAATCCAGAGAGAGACAGACATTGAGAGAGAAAGAAAGACAGATATTGAGAGAGAGAGAGATAAAGAATGGAGATTGAAAGAGAGAGAAAGAGAAAAAAGAGAGATGAGAGAGAGCGACTTGATAGAGAAATCAATGAAAAGAAAATCAAAAACAGAGGAGAAAAAAGAGTGAGAGAGAGAGAATAGAAAGAGAGATTGAGAGAGAGAGAGAGAGAGAGACAGACATTGAGAGAGAGAGAGAGAGACAGAGAAATGAGAATAGAAAGAGAGAAAAAATAAAATAGAGAGAGAGAGAGAATGAATGAGCGACATTGAGAGAAATCAAAAAAATGAGAGAAAAAAAAAAAAAGAGAGAGAAAAAACATTGAAGAAAGAGAGAGAATGTAAAAAAGAGAGAGAGAGAGACAGACATTGAGAGAATGAGAGACAGAGACATTGAGAGAGAGAAAAGACAGACATTGAGAGAGAGAGAGAGTTAAATTGTTGAGAGAAAGAAAGACAGAAAAAATTGAGAGAGAAAAAGAGAGAAAAAGACAAAGAGAGAGAGAGAGAGATAGAGAGAGAGAGAGAGAGAGAGAGATAGAGAGACATTGAGAGAGAGAGAGAGAGAGAGAGATTAATTGAGATTTTAACAAAGAAAAGAATGAGAGAAAACAAAATGGCGGACATTGAAAGAGAGAGAAGAAAGACATTGAGAGAAAATGAGAAGAGAAGAGAGAGAGAGAGAGAGAGACAAAAGAGAGAAGAGAGAGAAGACAAATAGAGAGAGAGAAATCACAGAGAAAAAGAAAAATGGAGAGAAAAGAAGAGCCAGAAAGAGAGAATAGAAGAAAGAGAGAAAGAGAGAGAGAGAGAAAGAGAGAGAGAGAGAGAGACAGAGAGAGAGAGAGAGAGAGAGAGACATTGAGAGAGAGAGAGAGAGAGAGAGAGAAGAGAGAGTTTTGATTAAATTGAGAGAGAGAGAACAGAAATGAGAGATTTTAAGAGACAGACATTGAAAGAGATAGGAGAAAGACAAAGAAACATCAAACAGAGAAAGAGAGAGAGATAGAGAGAGAAAATAATAGTATAGAAAGCTAGAAATAGAATATTTTTGATGAAAATCAATGAGAGAAAAAAAAAAAATTGATTTAATTTAAAAAGAAAAATTTAAAGATTAACAGAGAGACGAGAACAGAGAGAAGAGAAAGATATTGAGATATTGTTTTGAAAATTTGAGATCTAAAAATTTTAATAAATAGAAGCAACATTAAATTTAAAAACAAAAACGAAGATAAAAAGAATTGGATAAATATGATTAACTTGTGAAAAAACAGATAACGTCAAAAGATTTTGAATAAATTTTTAGTAAAATGACAGGAGAAATGAATGAAGAACGTGTAGAAAAATTTAAAAAAAATATATTCAAATTAAGAACAGAAAGTGAAAAAAATACAAGAATCATTAGAATGAGAAATGAGAGAATTTATTTTTTCTGCATTTTCAAAGAAAAAGAAATTACCAAAAAAAAAAGAGAAATTGGATGGATTTTTTGATCCAAGGTTGGGAAACAAATATTGAAAATAGAATCAAATAATTCAAGAGATTAAAATTAGAGAGAGAGAAAAAATTACTGAGAGAAAGAAAAGTTCAAAGAGAAAAATTAGAGAAGAAGAGAAAAAAAAAATTTCAGAGAAAATTTTTTTTTTAATTTTATGAAGGTTTTGATTTTAAAAAAGAAATAAAAAAAAAATTTGAAAAAAGTTTTTTTTTAAAAATTGCAAACAAAAAAATTGACCATCTCAAGTTCATAAATTTTGAATATGACAGTTGAAAAAAGAGAATAGAAAATTCAGAAGAGGAAACATTAGAGAAAAGAGAGAAATATTTTAGATTCTTGTTTTTTTGATGAGTTTAAAAACTTTCAGATTAAAATTGACCATAAAAGAAAAAAGTTTGTCCTTTAAAAGAGTTTATTTAACTTAAAAATACCCAATAAAAATTGAGAGAGAAAAAAAAAGATTATGCGTTGAAAAAAGAAATTGAAAAAAAAGAAACGTTGGGAAAAATTCAAAAAATTTTAAAAATGAGAGAAATCATTTTTTAAAAACCAAGAACTTCCTGATTTCCAATTTGAAAAAGAAGAAATTTGAATTTAAAGAGATATGAAAGCGATTCTCGTTTTTTCAAAAAAGTGATTTTAGGAGAAATTTTGGAAATAAAGAGAATTTTTAATTAAAATTCGATTTGATTTTGAAAAAAAGTCAATGAGAAAAATAAAAGACAGAGAAAAAAAAAATGAAATATTGAGTTTTTTTTGTTTGTTGAGGTTTAAAAAAATTTGATTATTTTTGCAAATTAAAATTAAAAGTAAATTTACAAGAGCCATTTTGGTTAAATAAAAATAGAAAAGATGAAGTTTATGTGCTGCAAAGGAGAGGGAAATTTCACTATATACCAAAAAAGTTAAGATTGTAAAACTGTTTGTTCCAATTGGGAGTGTGTTTAAAAGCAAAGAAAAAAAAAATAAATCGGTTTTGAAATTTTTTGTTTGAAAAAAAAAGGTAAAAAAAATTAGAATAGTCAAAATTACCAATGTGAAGACAAAAATTTTACATAAGAAATGTAGTTCGTCTTTTATATATATATAGAAATTTATATATTAATTTAATTGGAGAGGAGAGAGAACATTGATAAAATGAAGGTTTTGACCAGAAGTTAACAGCAAAATTTGGTTTGTAAAAAGAAAAAGTTTTATAATTAAGTTTAATTAAAATTTTTTATAAAAAAAAATAAATATTATATTTATAAAATTATATATAGATATATATATTAAATATTTATAAATAACAAATTTTGATATAGAAGGTAAAATTTTCAAATGAATTAATGAATATATAGAGAATGTTTAATGAAAGACTATTCCAGTCAGAAGATTAAATAAAGAAAGAGAATATTGATGTTCACTTTATATTTAATGAATTTTTTTAAAATATTGAAAAAAAATATCCCATAAAAATAATTAAAAAAAATTAATTTAAATATATATATATATATATAAAATGGGAAATTTATTAAAGAGGAAATTAAATATTAAAAAGAATAGAATTAGATGTAAAAAAAATAAAGCAAATAAAAAATTTACTTTTTATAAAAAGAAAAATAATTTTTAAGGGAAATCAAAAAGCGAGAAACCTTACAAAATTAAAGAACTGTTTTAAAAAAACATCATATAAAAGATTCAAAACATTAAAATATTTAATTAAAAAAAATGACAGATTGGGTTTATAAATTTAAATTCACTGAAGTTATTTAAAAAAACTGTATTAATGGAACAATAAAGGAAAAAAAAAAAAAAAATAAGAGAGAATGAAAATTTTGGAAAGAAAATAATTTAAAAAATCCTGGAAAAAAAAGAAAAAAAGAAAATTTTAGAGAAAGAAAAGAGAATAT
>CAHIKZ030002187.1:597500-617500 GCA_903632075.3 Acanthosepion pharaonis | reverse complement strand
AAATAAAACAAATTTTTTCAGTTAATTTTTAAATAATTTAAATGAATAAAATTCCAATGAAATTAAAAATTCCTCAAAAAATTTTTATTTTTTATTTAAAAATGAAAATGAAATTACTTGAAGAATTGAACTTTTTACAAAATTTTTGAATATTTGATTTTTTTAAATGTAAAAAAATAAAGATGATTTAGAATATCCTACTATTTCATTATAATAGTTTAAATCAAAAATTGAAAATGACAAATTAAATTTTAATGTAATAATAAAAGCATTTAATGATATTATATATATTAATATATATTAAAAATTTTTTTTTTTTTTTTTTTTTTGATTTTTTTTTTTTTTTTTTTTTCCAATTATAAATGTTCGGATTAATACATAAAAATAAATAAAAATAAAAAAAATAAAATTATAAAAAAAATTTGAAATAATTATAAAATACAAATATAAAAAAATATATATTTTTTATAAAATTTATAAAATATATATTTATAATTTTAGATTTAATAAAATGAATAAATTTTTTTTTAATAAAAAAAAAGAAAATATTTTATATATATATTTTATATTTTTAAATTTAGTGAACAAAAAAAAATTTTTTTTTCATTTTTTTTAATCAAAATTTCAATATTTCAAAAATTAATTTTAAAAAAAAATTTTTTTAAAAATATATCTTTATAAATTAAAAAAAAATATTTGAAAAAATTGAAAAATAAATTAAAAAATTAAAAATTTTAAAAAAAATTTCATTTTTTTTATAATAAATTTAATTGAAAACAATATTTTTTAAAATTTTTTTAAAATTCACCAAATATAAATATAAATTTATTCAATTTTGAAACTTAATGTTTAAAGAAAAAATTTCTAAAATTTCTATAATTTTTATATTTAAAATTTTTTTTATTTTCTTTTAAAAATTTTTAAAAATAAAAATAAATTAAATTATATTATATAAATTTATTAAATGAACACCTAATTTTTTATTTTAAAAAAATAAAATTTTTTCAAAATCAATTTTTAGATTCATAAATATTTTTTAAAAAAAATTAAAATTTTCTAAATAAAATAAAAAAAAAAAAAAAAAAAATTGTAAAAAAAAATGTTTTAAAATTTAAAATAATTACAAAGAATTTTTTTAATTTACATTTATTAGATTTAAGTGTTTTAATGATTTAAATAAAAAAAAATTAAAAATTAATTTTTTTAAAAAATTGAAAATAAATTTAAAAAAAAATTGAATTTAATAAAAAAAAAAAATTGATTTTATTAAAAAATATATAAAAGAAATGATTTTTGATTTTAAAAATATGAAAAATAAAAAAAATTTGATATTAATTGATTTTTTTCATTTTATTTAAATTTTTTGTCTTTAAATGATTCCTTTAACATAAAATAAAAAATTTTAAAAAGAAAAAAAAAATAAAAAACAAAATATTCTTAAAAATTTGTATATATTTTGATTTCATGAAAATCATGAACTAAAAATAAATATTAAAGAATTATTTAATTCAAAAATTTTTTGAATAAATTTTATTGAACACAATAAAAATTTATGAAATTTTGATATATATATATATATAAATATCATATATATTAATATATAATATATTATTAAATATTTTCTAAAATCATAATTTAAAATAAATTTATTTTAAAAGTTTTAAAGAAAAATTTTTTTTTAAATTTAATTTTTTTGGATTAAAAAAATTTTCTAAAATAAAATTTTTTTTTCTTTTTTTTATATTTTTTTTTCAAAAATAAATTAACAATTGAAAAAAATGTAAACAAATTTTGAATTTTTTTTTATTAGAATTATCAAAAATGAAAATTTTAAATGAAATTTGAAAGATAAAATTTATTTATTTTTTTTCATTCACATTTTGACCAACGAAATATAAATGATGAAAATTTATTAAAATTTTCTTTTTTCATTTTTCTAAAAAAATTAAAAAAAAAAATTAATACAAATTTTTTAAAATTTTGAAAAAATAATCAATAAAGAAAATTATTTTAATATAAAAATTTTGATTAAAAAAATAAATTTTTAATTTTGATTTTATTTTTTGATTTTTTGAAAATAAAATTTTTTTTAATTATTTTTTTTCAAATTGATAAAATATAAAAAAAATTTAAAATAATATTTAAACAATTGTATTTTTTTAAAAATTCATTATATTAATTTATAAAAACATCTGAAAAATGAATTTTATTTTAATTTTATAAATATATATATATATTGAAATTATTATTTAAACATTTTAATTTTTAATTTAAAATAAAAAAAATCAAATAAATGAAATTCATAAAAATCTTTTTCAAAAAATGAAACTATAAATAAAAAAATTTCAAATAATAAAAATTTTTTGATTTTTTATTAAAAATTATTTAAAAAATTAAAAAATTATTAAAAATTTGAACTTTGAAAAATTCAGTAAAATTTGTCAAATTTTTTTATCAAAAATAAAAATTCAAAAATATTTAAAATTTCAAAAATAATATAAAAAATTTTCATTCTTCCAAAAATTTTTTCAAAAAATTTAAAATATTTTATTTTATTTATAATTTCAGAAAAAAATTTTTTATAAAAAAATCATTTGAATGAATATTTTATGAAATTTTTTTTATAATTTTTTAAAAAATAAATCCGTTTTGAAAAAAATTATAAAAAATAAAAAAAATTTTTTAATTAAATTTAAAAAAAATTTATAATGTAATTTATAAAAAATTTATAAATATAAATTATCCAATTTTTTTGATTAAAAATCATATAATATTTTTATTTGAAATATAATTTTAAATTTGTTAAAATTAATTTTTTAAAATTAGTAAAAAAATGTAAATGAAATTAATACATTTAGTTAATATTTTATATATATAAAAATTATTAATCAAAATCCTAAAGTGATTTTGGATACATAATATATTTAAATAGATTTAAAATTATTTAATTAATTTTTCGTTTCCTCCATTTTTTTTTTATGTGTTGAACAAGTATTAAATTAAAATTAAAATAAAAAAAAAAAAATATATTAAAAAAAAAATAATGGATGATCTCAAACTCTTTGCCAAAGACGATCAATGAGTTGAAAGGCCTCCTCAATATTGTAAAAAAAAATTGATGACGACATAGGTATGGAATTCGGATTAGAATAAATGTGCAAAAGTAACATTCAAAAAAGGTAGAATTACAGAAACACCCTTAAAATAGATTTAGATTTTGTCACAAAGATTAGGGAACTGGAGCATGATGAAGCTTATAAGTACCTAGGAATTAGCGAAGGAGATGGCATACAACACCCCAAAATGAAGGAAAAAAAAAAAAAAAAAATACTACAGGCGTGTACGTCTGGTACTAAATACTGAGCTAAACTCAAAAAAAAGAATATCAGCCATAAACACATTGGCTGTCCCTGTGGTGCAATACAGCTTTTAATGTCCTTAACTGGACCATAGCTGAAATTAAGCGAATGGACGCCAAAACGAGAAAAGCTCTCACTTGCTATCGCATGCATCATCCCAAAGCTGATGTTGATCGTCTGTATGTGCCCAGATCCGAAGGAGGCAGAGGATTAGTTCAACTAGAACTGTCCTACAAAACTACAACAATTGGCCTCCAAAGATATTTTGGAAACTACAGAAGACTGGATGATGGTATGCGTCAAGGAACATGAAAGTAGTAAGCGTCTTTACTTCGTAATAAAAGAAGCCAACAAATTCAAAATGGAGTTTCAAATGGGCGTAGATATGCAACTACAGCACAATACACCGGCTGAAACTGCAAAATACCTAAAAAAGACAGCAAAGACGAATGCAACCGACCAGATACAGAAGCGATGGCAAGATAAACCGCTTCATGGCCAATACTCTGCCCGTACCAAACAAGCTGACGTAGACAAAACCCGTACCCATCAGTGGCTACGTAGTGCAGGGTTGAAAGCTGAAACTGAAGGTTTTATCCTTGCTGCACAGGACCAATGCTTGCTAACTAGGAATTATCAAGCACATATACTAAAATATTGTGTCAGCCCAAAATGCAGATTCTGTGATAAATATCCAGAAACGATTGATCATCTTGTATCAGGTTGCACGATGTTGGCACCCACTGAATATAAAACCCGACATGACAGAGTGGGCCAATATCTGCACTGGAAAATCTGCAACTTCTACGGGAAGGAAACTGAAAGAAAATGGTATGAACACCACCCAGACCCGGTTACGGAGATAGGACCTGTTACAATTCTATGGGACTACACAATACACACTGACAGAACAATCAAAGCCAACCGCCCAGATATTGTTATTAAAGACCACAAACAAAAAAAAATGCCTCTTTATTGATATGGCAGTCCCTGCTGACTGCAATGTATCTTTGAAGATATTGAAAAAGCTGTCAAAATACAAGGACCTTGAAATAGAAATCTCGAAAATGTGGCATATGGGAACATCAACAATCCCTGTTGTAATTGGAGCCTTAGGACTGGTTGGAAAAGATTGCAGTAGACTAATTGAAGGGATTCCTGGAAGTCCATTCCTCAAGGAGATACAAAAAATTGTTCTGACAAGTACAGCCCTACCTTTACGAAGGGCTTTATCTATGTAATTTTTTTTTTTTCAGTGGAAAATGTCATGATGCCATTTCTAACCTTAGTTCCCTGGGCGGGACCCGGAAAGAAATGTGTAAACCCCTGAAACCAAAGAAAATAAAAATAATAATAATAAAAATAATAATAATAATAATTAATTATAATAAATAAAAATAAAAGAAAAAACTAAATTGAAAAAATATTTTTCATTTTGAATTTAAAAAAGAATTAAAATGAATTAAATTAAAAAAATTTGATATTAAAAATGAAATGTTCGATTTTTTTTTTTTTCAAAAATGGAAAAAATTCAATTTTGATAAAACAAAAAATAGAAAAAATTGAAAAATATAAATTTTATTGAAAATCCATGCATTTTTTGAAAATTTCAAAATTTTTTCTATTTTAATACAAATTAATTAATAAAATAAACAAAATTTAAATTAAAAGATTTAAATTTTCTAAAAAAGATTCTATTTTTTTTTAATAGTAATCCTAAATAATTAAATAAAACCAACTTTATATATAAATAATAAAAATTTAAAATTTTAATAATAAATTACATAAAAATATTAAATAATAATGAAAATAAATCAATTTGTCTTTTTAAATGAAAATTATAGAAAATTTAAAATTTATATAAAAATATGAATTTAATAATTTAATTATTATAATTAAAATATATTCAATATGCAAATTAAAAATAATCAAAAAAAACATACAATTATATAACAAATTAATTTAAAATTTCATGATAAGATTTTTTTTATAAATATCTCTTATGGAAATTATAAAATTGATTCGTTTAAAAAAAATTTAACAAAAAAAAAAAAATCATATTGTTTTTATATGAAATGAAAAAAAAAACTTGTTTGCAATTATTTTAAAATAAATGATTTAATATTTTTGAAATTAATTATCTGAAATTTTTTATATAAACCTATAAAATATATATATATATATTAAATAATATATGTTGTATTTTTGGAAATTTTGAAAATCTAAAAAGATTATTAACTTTTCAAAATTAATTGGAATTCCTTTCTTAAATGCATATTTTAAAAAATTTATAAAATTTTTTTTTTTTTATTTTTTTTATCTATTTTATAATATTTTTTTTTTTTAATTTTTAATTTTTTTTGATAAATATATGCCATATTTCAATTTATATTTTTTAAATTCCTATCCATTTAAAAATTTTAAACATTTCGTGATGTAAAGAAAATAAACATAATAATAATATTTTATTTTTTCATAAGTTAATTTTTATTTATGAATTTTTCATTGTTTTTTTTGCAAATATTACAAAAAATAAATCATGATTAAAAAAATTTTATATATATTGAAATGTTTTTTTTTTCCACAATTGTATAATTTATCAATTTTTTTAAATAATTTTAAAATTAAATCTGAAATTGTTTCTTATTAAATGAAAAAATTATTTTGTTTTTTTTTTTAAAATCATAATTTCAAATTTAAATGAAAAAAATAATTTTAATTATATAAATTTATATTTAAATCGAATATAGTTAAATTTAATAATATTCTATCGAATATTGTTATAAAAATAAAATTATTTTTTTTGTTTACAAATTTTAATTTTTAGAAAAATTTGATTTAAATAAAATATTTTTCTTTTATTATTTATTAGATAATGATTAAAAGATTGAAATTTTAATAATTTAATTTTTTAAAAGCTAATATTAAATTTATTAAAATTTTTTAATAAAAAAATTAATTGAAAAAAATATAAAGTATTTAAATAATTAAATTTTAATTGAATTTTTAAAATTGCTATTTTTTAGCTAATCCATTTTTAATTCAATTTTTTGGATTTCAAAAAAAATTTTTTTTGAAAAAAAAAAAAAAAAAATTTTAAAGTTGAAATTTTTTATATATATATATATATTTATAAAATTAAATTTAAAAAATGGGATCTAATTTTTTTAATTGTATGGATTTTTTTTTTTTTTATATATTTTTTTTTTTAAAAAACATTTTTTTTTTAAAAAATGGAGAAATTAATTGATAATTTTATATTTTTTATATTTATGTTTTTTAAAAAATTAAATTGAATATAAAAAAAATTTTTATATTAAATGTAAAAAAAAAAAAAAAAAAATAAATACAAAAAAATTGAATTGAATTGATCATAAAAAATATATTTTTTGAAAACATTATTCTGGAATTTTGAATTATAATTTTTTAATGAAAATTTTTATTTTTGGAATGTAATCTTTTTAATTTATTGGATTTTCCATTAATTATCAATAATATTATATATATATATATATATATATATATATATATATATATATATATATATATATATAAATATTCAAATTTAAAAATTTTTAAAACCATAAAAATATATATATATATATATATATATATTTATAAAAGAGTAATATAATTTTTCAAAGTTGAAATTTAAATTTTATTTTTTTAAGAAAAATTGGAATATCTCTTCGTTGAACATATATATTTAAATTTGAATCTATATATAAATCGTAAAAAATTTAAACATGAAAATATGTTTTTTTTTTTATTTTATATATAAATAAATTTTTTAGAAATTATATATAAATTATTTAAGAAAGTAATTTAATTAATTTTTAAATTTCATATATAATATATGTATTAATATATTTGATAAATTATATTTATATATAATATTTAATTATTTATATTATCTAAATAATATATTTATAAATAAATTTAATTTTAAAAAAAAAAATTATTTATAAAAAAGTTAATTCAAAATTCCATATTTAAAAAAAAAATAAAAAAAACCTAAATTTATAAATATATTTATATTGCTAAATATTTTTATATATTTATTAATGCCTTTTTTCAAGACATATATTTTTTATTATAATATATATTTATATATAAACTATATAAATAAATATATGTTATTTTCAATATACCAAAAAAAAAAAAAAAAAATTAATTGAGCTTATTTTTAAATATCAATTATTGCTTTTCATTCATGCCATTTTATAAATATAAAATCCAAAAAAAATTTTATTTTTTCAAATTTTGTTTTTTTTTATATTTTTTTTAAAATATATCAAAACGTTTCATATAAAATATATTACATTCATTATAAATTTATATATTTATATATATATATATAATATATATATATATATATTATTTTTTTTATAATGATATCTAATTTCTAGTTTTTAAAAATGAATATTTTTTGATATTTTTTTCTGAAATGACAATTATTTTTTATTTATATATTTGATAAATTAAAATTTTAAATGAATAAATATTAAATATAAAATAAAAATTTTTATATTTTTTTTTAAAATTTAATTTTTTTTTTTGTTTAATGAATATTATTTTTTATTTGTTTAAAAAATATATATATATAATAATCATTTATATATTTAATATATATATATTCATTATAAAAATTTTTTCTTTTATTATTTTTTAAGTCTTATCAAATTTTGATTTTATTTAAAAACAATAAATATATTATTTTAAATATAAAATAATTTAAATATATTATTATCAAATATTTATTATATATTTATATATTAATAAAAAAATTTTTTAAAAAATTATTTATTGAAATATTTATATATATATATATTTATAAATATATATTATTTATTTATTTATTTTTTTTTATTTTAATATTTATTTCTTTAATCAATTTTTTCTTATGAATTTGAAATTTTTAATTAAATAAATTACATATGTATTTTAATTATGATCATTAAAATGATATTGACCTGTCATTTATATATATTTATTTAAATATAATTAAAATATCAAATTGTTTTGTTTTTTTCACAAATTTTATAATTTTTATTTAAATTTCAATATGAAAAAAATTTTTTTATTTTCATTTTTTCTTTAAAAATTTAATTAAATTTTATTAAATTTTGTTAAAATTTTTTTTTCATATTTTTATATATTTAAATTTTAAAAATATACAAAAATAATAACTTTTATATATATATATATATATTATAATATATATATTTTAGTATATAATATTCTATCAGTTTCAGAAACACAATTACCATTGAAATAATTTTTTTATTTTTCTTTTTTCTAAATAATCAATTTTTTTATTTAAATTTTTTGGTCATTTTATAATTTTTTTTTATATATATATAAATTTTTATATATATATTATATATATTTTTCTTTTTATAAATGAATATAAAATTCTTTTTAAATATGTTTATTTTTAAATATTTAATATATGTCAGAAAAGAAAATATTGCAAATATAATTTAAGATAAATAAAAAATGATTTTGATTTTTTAAAAAAAATATAATAAAATTATTTATTTTTAATAATATATTTATTATATATATTTATAATTATTTTTTATATTTTAAAATTTTATTAATAAATAATATTAATCAAAATTATTTTTTTTAAATCATCCAATCATAATATATAAAAATTTTTTTTTTGTTTTATTTTTTTTTCGCTAGTCAAAAAAAGATCCAGGTAATCTGAAATATATATATATAAATATATATATATTTATATATATATATATATATATATATATATATATATATATATATATATATATATATATATATATATATATATATATATATATAAAATAATAATCACACATAAATTAATCAGCAAGTATTGGCGATTATTGGCGACATCCATCGCTAGAAAACATAATATATGCATTAAAATCCTGTTCATCCATAGTTTCGAGTTTTGATCCTTGAACAAAAAACCGTTGTCTGTATTTTTCAGTTTATTTGATGTTAAAATGCTTTTACTTAATATAGTTTGTCATCTTCTATCCATCATCAGGCATGTGTTTTTTTTTTTATAAAATCAAAAACTTGAGATTTTTTATTTAATTGTATGTCGACCGACACAAATAAATATAAATAATCTTCTCCAATTTCACAAGGATCAAAATTTTCGCACTATGGATGAAACATTTTTATTTTTAATGCATATATTATTAAATTATTTGATGAATGTAATTTAATAAAAATAAAATTTATGTAAAAATTCTTTTATATATATATATATATATATATATATATATATATATATATATATATATATATATATATATATATATATATATATATATATATATATATATATATATATATATATATATATATATATATATATATATATATATATTTTAACAATTTTTTTAACATAAAAAAGATAAATGATTTTGTCCCAAATTTCTCTTAACTGAAATTTTTTAATGAAAATTTAGCTTTTTGAAACTGACAATTATTATAATTCATTTTCTTATTTTTAACTGAATGCTTGGATTCTTTATGTATGTATATGAATTCGTTTTTGAACTTTATTTGCAAACACGGTTTAAAATTGTTACCGTGTTTAAATTTAATGTCATTGAGTCTTATCATTTCCTTTTTTATTATTAGGTTTCAAATTATCTTTAATCTTTTTACATGTTGGATGAAACTATATATTTTCTACTGGAATGTATCGGACTGAGTTTGGATTGATTTCATGAGTGTTTAAATGAGTCCTGTTTTCTAAATGCTCTTTTTAAGATAACCTGTAGTATGAATGACCAATATAATTATTTATGATTTGTTTTGATCATAATGAAAATCCTTTGAAGTATTTGAACATATAAATATATATATATATATATATATATATATATAGAGAGAGAGAGATAGAGAAATAATAAGAGAATCACCAGAATTATATGTGTGTGTATATATATATATTTATATATGTAAACATGTAATTATTTGTATGTTATATGATTATTAGAAATATATTTATATAGATAGAGCTAATATGTTGAAAATTATGTTATATGTGTATAAATATATATATATATATATATATATATATATATATATGTATGTGTGTGTATGTGTATATTTATGATATGTGAATATATTTATATGTGCGTACATGGGTATATGTATGTGTGTATGTGGGTACATAAGATGTATGTATATATACGTGTATATCTTATTGTGTATGTATATATACGCATGTGTTTTTGAACATAAAAATATAGGTCCTTGCTAGATTAGATAATCGTTATATTTATTTTTATATGTTTATATTTCATTTGTAACCTGTAGTCGATATTAAATTTTGTCAAATTTTCTCAATTACAAACCGGCCCTTTCAATAAATGTCCTTCAGTTTTTTTCCTTCGCCCCATCTCTCTCCCCCCACCTTTTCTTTCCTTTTCCTCCCTCTTATTCTGATATTCAACATTAGATCGTCTATGGTGTGTGTATGTCATCACAAATGTATATTTATGCATTAGACATCCGACAACATTCATATTTCTCTTTACTTAAACCCAATCCACTCACCTCTCCTAAAATTCTCTCTATTAAATTTAATCTCCCACCTTCTCTCGTCTGTTAATAAAATTTTAGCTCTAATATTTGTCCCACACTCTCATACTTACACTCTCAATAAATTCTATTTTTTATTTCCGAAGTTGTTTTTTTTTTTTTTTTTTTTGAATTTGTTCATCTGATGAATTGATCGTATTTACGATTCCAATGGAATAAATTCTATCTCTGCGACCATGGAGTATTAATGTTTAAGCCTTTTTTATTATTATTATATATATATATATATATATATATATATATATATATATATATATATATATATAATTATTTTTAAAAAAATTTATAACATAAGTATGTTATAAAATCACTACAAAATTAAAGCTATTTTAAAAATGACACCCCTCAGTGTCTTATCAAATAGATGATGTTGAAGATAAAATAAATTTTTTTAAAAGTTTCAGATTTTTAACGATCCTACACTAGGGGGAAACATTCTGCTCTACTTTGTATTGAGCACTCTTTTAAGAGTAGTAATTGTTGGTTATTGGAATTCATTCCGTATATACCAAATTATATACTTGGGTATTTTATATATATATATATATATATATATATATATATATATATTAGTTAAAATTTTTTTCATATTTGTTGACAAGACAAATTAGTATAAAATGACAATTAGAAAAAAATCTCAGACAGAAGCGTCTATCGTTTTAAATTCGGGTTTTGTAATGTAAATATAACAAAAAAACATTTGTGTATGTGTGTGTGTATGTGTGTGTGTGTGTATTTAGTCAGTGAATTCTTTTAAACATGTCTGACTGAATAAATTTCAAACATTATTTGTTCTTTTTTTTTATTTAATCCTTTTTTCAAATATATTATTTCGTACTGTTTTCCTCTCCCCGCCTTGTTTCCAATATGTCCTGTCTCTATCGAATTTTACAAGTCCTCTATCCTCATTATGTCCACAAACTTTCTCAACTGTCTCTTCCTGATGTTAGGTATAATTATCCTTTTTTACTTTTTTTTTTAATCTAAAAATATAAGAATCGTTGCTCAATGTTCGGTGATTGGGATTCTTTGCTTCTTTTATAGAACCAAATTCATGTTGGCTGAAGTCTCTTCTTGAGGAGATTCTCCAGCATTCACGGCCATAGAAAATATAAATATTACATTAGTACCCTTTTTGTTTGTTTCTGTTAAAAAAATCTGTTCTTCATCTGTGAAAGATTGTCCAGTTTCACTAGTTATAGAAGAAACTGATATTACATTTTTAATTTCAGTACGCTTTTTTTTTTCTTTTGATTCTGGACAATTCTTCATCTGTGAGGAAATTGTTCAGCATTTACCGCCATGTACATTTCAATGATATTATAAACAATTAGTATACTTTTTGAAAATTCTATTGAAATTAATTTTTTTAAACTGTGATAAAATTTGTCCAGCATTCAATGAATTTATAAGAGGACTGATATTACATAAGAAAAAAAATTTATTTCTTTGTTTTTATTGATTTTGTAATCAAAATTCTTCTTCTTACATCAAAAAGATTGTCCAACATTCACTGCCATATAAAATGGACCGATATTACAACAGATTTTTGTATACTTTTGCTTTTTTTTATGTTGCTTCAAGTTGTATTCTCTTCTTCATCTGCGAGGAGATTGTCCAAAATTGATGTGTCATATAATTTTTCTGGTATCACAATAACAGAATTACTTTTCTTTAAACTGTTCATAGTGTCAATGAACAAAGTTTCGTTGAGAATTTTGTCCAGCATTCACTTTTTAAGGAGGACCGATATTTTATAACAGTTCTCATTTTTTTTTATAAGTCTCAATTCATCTGTGAGGAGATTGTCCAGCATTCAATTCCATATAAGAGGACTAATCTACTATCTATATTTCTCATGTTGTCTGTCTGTGTGTCTGTCGTGGGCGTTGTTACCTCGCCCAGGCCGCATTTCTCACCCGATTTCGATGCGGTTTTCAACACAAGTTTGCAAATGGCTGCCGTAAGGACATGACGGAGCCCGATTTTTGAGTTCGAAATCAGAATCAAAAATCGAAAAAAATCGATAATCGAAAAATTCTGCTTAAAAAGGAATTAAAATTGCATTTCAACCAAATTTACACCCTCTTAGAGTCTACCATTAGAAGTGTTGTCCAGAAGTTTCATGACCACGGACCCCTAAACAGCGCGGAAAATCGATAAAACCCAAAAACCGATACGCCCAGATTGCGTCTGAACCGCATGTCGGTTTTAGCGAAAACCGATCGGATTTATGAAGAGGCCATTAGGAGTCATCATGTGAAGTTTCAACTCTGAGCACCCCCCCAAACAGAGTGCAAATCGACAATCGGTCAACCCTTAAAAAATGTTTTTTTAAAATATCGTTTTTTTTAAAGCTGATCGTATTGTGTTTATTTTGTTTAGTTCTTTTTTCGTAACAGATTTAATGTTTACTATAGAGCTTAGAAAAAAATTGGCAGTGTGATATAGGCAAGAAGTAAGGCATGTAACAACATCAGCACGGCAAAGGGCACTTATTAAAAGGCAAGGAAGGGCAAAAATATTTTAAGTCAAGTGATAGCGATTGCTGTATTAGTCGTACTATTTTTGAATCAAGCACGGGCAACGCCGGCCATGCTGCTAGTATTAAATATATATTATATATATATGGATTTGTTTTTAATTTTTTATCAATATAATCTATATAAGTGATTTATTATCCAAATCTAGACTGGGATTAAATTAAATATTTTTTATGAATAACAAAAATGGAATTCTCTTTTTTTATTTTTGTTTTGTTTCAAGTTATTTTCATATTGAATAGATTGGAGAACATTCAAGCCTTTATTTAAAAAAAGATGTTCCATAAAAAATTTAACTATGTTTCTTTGTTTCTTTTTTTGCTTTTATATCTCTTCATCCCTGAAATATTTTTTATCATATATACATATAAGAGGATTATATTACGTAACAATTCATTGAGATATTTCTTTTAACATCTGTTATTTAAAAGATCAATTTTTCATTTTGTGTTTCTTTGTTAAAAAAATTAACTGTCGTAAATATTTAAAATATATAACAATTAATCAGCACTATTTTTTTTTTCTTTTGAACAAACTGTTTCCTCTTTGTACTCGTGTTAATTCACCGATGATTGAGTATGCCAAATTTAATTATATATATCAAATATATTAAGATTAAAATAGTGAACTGATAATAAATAATGACTTGAAAATTAATAATTTTATATTTATGAATAAAATAATTTATTTTATTAGTTATTTTTTAATAAATTTTAAAATTTTTAATATGTTTCCAGCCAAAAATAAATTTTATTTCATGGTTTGGCACAATAAAGAATAAAATTTAATAAATTATAAATATAATATTTATCAATTTTTTGATTTTTTTTTGATTTTTTTATTTTATTTTATTTTTGCTTCACATGTTGGATTTAATTAAATAAAAATTTATTTAGTTTTTTCTTATTTCTTCAAACGTAAAACATGCTAGAGAATATAAAAAAATAGTGATAAATAAGTATAACTAATTAACAGAGCTATTTTAAAAAATCTTATTCATTAAATCTAAGGGTATTTTATTCGGATAAGTGAATATAAAAAAGGTAATGCAAATCAATTCTAATTGAACTTTTAATCTCCCATTAAAAATTTTAATTTCATTATCCATATTATTTTATTGCGCAATATTAAAAAAATTATTAATATTTTATAAGCAGTTGTCCATCAGGGTGAACATTGAATAAAATCGGTATTTGAATAAATTCATCCGGTATTTTCAAAATAAATTGTCGTAAATGATATCTTAATCAGGAATCCATTTTCTATTCATCAATGGGAAAAAAAAGACTGGTTCCATTTGCAGTGGTTCATTTTAAGCTATTCTGTGGAACTTATTCTCACCAATGGAATACATAAATTCCAATTTGGGAAATTCCTTTTGATTTGCATTAAAAATTAAATGGCATGTTCTTGTCAAAATTGTTTTTCATCCGAGAACTTTCATTTTAAAACGTTTATCAGTGAGAAGTTTGTTTATTTGGTTTTTTGGGACAGAATAAGAGAGAAATAGGAAACCCCAAACCATTGTTATTACCATTTGATATATATTTGTATATGATCTTATAACCTATTTGTATATAATTCAAACAATATTTATACGGCATTTTTTTTATTTGTGTGTGTGTCAAATGTCAAAAAAAATAAATTAATCAAAGTAAATAATTATTTGTTAAATTCACAAAAAAACACTGCAAATGATATTTTGAAAATTTTGTTTATATTCAATTTTATATTCATAAGGAAGATTTTAAATTAAAAAAATTTTAAAATGGGATAATGTAAATATATGTTGGTGCTTGTGTATGTATATGTATCAAAAAATCTATCTGTAATAAATCAATATAAAATACCACTTTAAATTTCAACATAAAATGTAAATATTCCTGATATATATATAAATTGTTATGTTTTTTTAATTTTTTATCGAAGAGCGAATACGGTTTTGAAATTTTAAATCCGCATGATTGACAATAAATCGCCGAGAAACTGAATAATGATGTAAACAAGTTTTACCTTTATCAATATCGACTGGGTCATATTGGAGAGAAATTTTATGATTTGAAAAAGTTTTTCAGAAACAAAACCCTTAATGAACCTCGGGATGATGTGTATAAAAATCCAATAGATGTATTTTATAATTAAATTATTATATTCAATTGAATGATAACACTTTAAAATCAATGATTAAATGTAATTTTCAATCATAGCGAAGGCCGTTAAAAAATTGGCAAGACCATCAAATCTAAAACCATGTTGACTGTCACTCCATAATCACAAAGAACTGAACCACATATTCAATTAAATGAATGATCAAAAGAAGCAATTTAAAATTCGATGCCATATTTAACTCGAAGAAAATAAATAACATTTTTATTTATAGTTATGTTGATAATTCACACTATTTCAATAAAGATTTATTCACCCTTATCATTGCTAGGAATAAAGATAACAGTTATTGAAGTAGACAAAACCCTTGTCCTGAAAGATTGTTTTAAAAGAAAGATGTTATAAATTTGAACCGGCAGCAACATAAGCATTTTCATTGAATATAATTATGTTTCCTTATAAATAAATATTCAAATATCATCAATACTATTTTAATTTATTTTTTTTTTAATTTGACCAAATTGCAAATGTTTAAATCTCAAATATGATTAAATATTTAAATTCCAAACGGTTTGACGTCCCAAAATATTTTAATGTTTGTTAGAAATTAAATATACAAATGGAAAGAACTTGGTTCTTTATCAATCCACATTAAAATCGATTTCACAACGCTTGAATGATAACTATTTTAGGCATTTAAAACAACATGCCTAGCCGCGTACACAATTCCCGCAAATCCTTGTTGAAAACTCAACTATACTTAAACATGAAAACAAAAACTAAAAATTCTTGAAGCTATATACATCAAACAGTTGAAAGCTAACCTGAACAAAATAAACTATGAAATCTCCACAAATATTCTGAAATGCCTATAATTGATAACAGAAGCCATTGGTTTATACCAACGGCTTCCCATACTTAACACTTCTCGTTTTCACTCTCGCGTGGTCATGTGTGACGTCACGAGCTGCGACGCGATTTTTGCTTCCAGTGGCTCGTATGCACGAGTTTGTCGTTGCTTTGAAATTTTTCATGCAAACAAAAACAGACTATCATTATTGTTTTTTGTCCGTGTATTGTTTGATATATTGAAAAGTAATTGTCATCTTTGATAATGGCTTATGTAAGCCGAAAGCTTAGATTGGATTTAAACATGTATCAATATGGTGATTTTCTTTTCGTCTTTCAATGATAATGTTATTAAACTTATCAGACAATATGAAAGGAACTTACTTAAAATAAATAGACAAAACTTGTCTATATTATTTAATGAAACATGCATTTATATATATATATATATATATATATATATATATATATATATATATATATATATATATATACAAGTTATGAATATAATTTTTTAAAATATATGTATTATATTTCAGAAATTCCTAAAAATTTAACCTTATTTTATAATTTTCAATGGTATTAAATAATTTATTATATTATATATTTTGATATAATTTTATTTTTTTATATAAAATATATTAATGTAATATATTATTTATTAAATTTTTTTATTTATGTGTTAATAATTGACTTTATGCCATGCTGAATTCTACTTAGATGTTTATCAAATTTCCGCTCGTCTGCGCCGAATATTTAAATATATTTATATATATATTTTTTTTATATTTATATTTTTTTATGTATAATTTTTTTTTTTTTTTCTATTTTAATCATTTTTAGCTTTTTTCTTTTGTTTTTATGAAATTCTTTTCTTTCGAAATTTTACGTTTTTTGAGATTATTGCAATTTTTAGACCTATTAAATTTTGGAACTTACCATGTTTTTTGTTTGTTTTTTTTTATTTTTTTTTTTTGGGAACTTTATATTTCAAATTCCGATACAATTTATATTCTTTAATTTTCGGTGATCCAAAACTGGGTATACAAACGTGTCTATTTAAAATATAGAATTAACTATTAATAATTAACTATTAATAATTAACTATTAATATATTGTTCAAATTTAAATAAGTTTTAAAAATCAGAATTAAAATAATATAAAAAATATAAATTAAAAAATTATTTGAAATTTGATATTGGGTCCGACAGTAAAAATATATCAAATCAGTAACTTTGTCGTTTAATTATTTTCAAATTATTGTCATATTAACGTAAATAAACGCAAATTAGAAATTTTATAATATAAAAATTTAAAAAAAATAAATAAATAAAAAAATTTAGTAAATAAAAAATATAAAAAAGATATATATATTTTTTAAATATTTGATATTAAAAAAATTAAAATTTATCTATATTTATTTATAAAAATTGAATCAACCCCAATAATTTGTTTTATAATATTGCATTTTTTGTGTTAATATTATGGCATATAAGAAACTTAATTAATTTAAATTAAATATTTTTAAAATGTTGCGTATTATATTTATATTCATAAAATTCATTTTTTTAATTCAGAATCTCGCGTTTTTAATTTAGGTTTTTTTAAAAAAATTTTAATATATTTTTTTAGAATTTAATAGTTAGACACATACACCTATATATTTTATTATATATGTTTTATATATAAAATATACATTATAAAATATGTAAGCATAATTGAAATTAACTGGTGATTAAGATTAAAAATTAAAAAAAAAAAAATTATTTAAAAAAACTTTGATGTAAATAAAATTTTTCTAAAAATTTAAAAGTAATTGTTAAAAACCAATGTTTTAGAATTTTCTGAATTTAAAACATATAAACAATTTTTCAAATATTTTATATACATTTTCTGGAAAGGTTTTCAAATAAAATATATATATAAAAAATATATGTATTTTAAAAAAAAAAAATAAAAAAAAAAAAAAAATAGATCTTAATTTAAATCCCAACATTGCAATAAATATATAAAAAATTCCTAAACAAAAAAAATAAAAAATAATCCTTTTATTTAAATTCAATTATTTTTTCTTAAAAACGCGACCTGCCCATTAAATAAATCAGTGCATGACTGGAAATATTAATTTATACAGAAATAGAAATATTTCCTTTTTTAAATATTAATTTTTTCCATTGAAACAGCTGGTAATCGCGTTTTCAGGCCACAAAATTTTTTATACAATTTATTTTAAAAAAAAATTTGTTCTTTGAAAGTATTCTGGCGATTAAAAAAATTCAAAAATAAAACTCTAACACGTTAAAAAGATTTTTTACAAAAATATTTAGGTATTTATAAATGTTCAAAAACATAATATAATCCTGATTTTGAATTTTTTCATCTTTTGTCCATTTTCATTGCAATTCATGGAAATTTATTTTTAAAAAGTTATGCAATAAATGTTCTCCATTGGTCAATTTAAATTGGTCTATATCAATGACAGGATTTGATTTTGCATTTTTTTTTTAGATCACCCTGAATGAAAAATAGATATGCCCGTTTTTTTTTTTTTAATTATAAAATACAAAAAGAAAATTTTTATTTTTTATCCTGCCAACTAATAAACTTATTTATACTTTTTAATAGAAAAAATATCGGCTTTATTTATATATATATAAATATAAATTTATATAAAATTAGTAAATGATCTATAAAATAAACGTTTTTTTGATTATAGTATAAAACTATAGTTAATTTATGACGAAATTTAAAATAAAATATATTTTATTTGATCTAGTTTATATTCTGGAGTCAATAAATTAATGATCATTTGATATTAAATTTATACATTTATAATGTTTCTCAAATCTTATCATGGAAAATAGGTTAAACTTTGGTAAAAAAAAAATATTTATTCTATATATAATATATATTTCTGTCATGGTTTATAAATAAAAAGTTATAGGATAAACAATTGTTGGGATCTGTTTTTCTCATTAATATGTATAAAATGTTCGGGATTTTTTTTGAGTTTTTTAATCTAAATATTAAATTTCTTTAGCTAAAATTTTAGGTAAATCAGATTGAGTTTATACTAAGAATTATAGGTCAAAGTTTGTTGGCTTTCAAATTGTTTTTATAGGCAAATATTGATATTATATTATAATATAGATTATATTGTGTCTATAGGTAAATATTTTGTTGGGATTATAAAATTATATATATATATATATAAATTATATATATTGGTAAGATTGTTTATTATTGAAATATTCTTTTAATTTTGATATTCATTATCATATATATATATATATATATATATATATATATATAAAAGGTATATATATATATATATAAATATAATGTAATACATACCATTTTTATTTAAGGTACTTTTACACATAATTTTATTTCAACAATGAGATTTTTCAAGGACGTCGGAAAAAAATTTGAATTAAATTTTGACAACGAAATGAAATGAAAAATATATATAAAAAGAGAAAGATGAGATAAAAATTTGCCCGTGTTATATATTTTATTATAGGTAAACAAA